>PVIH01010593.1:0-74234 GCA_004025045.1 Sigmodon hispidus
ACTCAAAATTGTCTCCAGAATAAACTCTTATTTTCTTTGAAAAAAAAAGAAAAAATGATATCCTAAAATTTGCAGGCAAATGGATGGACTTGGAGAATATCCTCCTGAGCGAGGTATCACAAACTCAGAAAGATAAGCAGACGATGTACTCACTCATTAGTGATCTCTAAACAAACAAACAAGGTAAAAACCAAGCATGTCCAAGCTGCAAACCACAACCACTGAACAGCTTGGGATCAGAAACATCCTGGACTGACTCTTCGGATCCCACTCCACCTAGTGGAACACCTGACTGACTCTTGAGGGAGGGGGGACAAAACTGGATCTGCCAGGAGTAGAGACTCAACTAAGCAGCTAAATCTTAAACTACTAAAACATTCAGATTCAGTTTAGAGTATTTCATGATCTTCAGAAAAGCAAGTGCACTTGTTTAACTGATATTGACACTGCAACAATGTATAGTGAATGGCTGTAGTGTGGTGGTATATTCAATTAAAAAAAAATAGCCTGAATATCAGAGGACAGAGTGAAGCCATGAAGTTCAGAGAGTGATGATTCACGTCTTTAATCCCAGTACTTGGCAGTTCAAGGACAAAAAGAGCAGGTGGTGATGCCACCCACCTTTAATCCTAACTCTAGGAATATTGAACCAGGAAGCAAAATAGCTGAGCAGATAAAGAAATATAAGGCAAGGGAAGGCAGAAGCTTAGCCCTTTTTAGCCGGTATACCCAGACAGTCTGAGGACTCCTGACCAACCCTGTTCAGCCTGAAGAATTGGTTTGGTCTCTGTCTCTCTGATATTTCAGCTTTTCACCCAATATCTGGCTCTGAGTTTTTAATATAATATCAAATAGATTTTGTGTAATAGTGTATAAATTTGTTGGTAGAGCATATCTACCTCATTTTCAGAAATGTGGTAGTTAAGGCAAACACAGAAACAGGTTGTGACTAAAGGAGGTTGAAAGAGGGATGCATGTGTTTTGAGACAGGTAGAATAGATAAACATAAAAATTGATAAACTGTGTTATAGATACAGTAGATAGTGGTAAATGTAACATAAAGAATGAGAAAATTCAATTGATATGTAAAAGTATGAAAGCATCAGGTGATTGAGTAAAGCAGTGGAGAATAATTAGATACTAGAAACATGAGGTTAAGTATTTTCCTTGACATTAGGGTGTCATTTAGGTAGATTGATGGAAAGTTCTATCAGGGTCTTTTCACTCAATAGCTACAGTTCTCTCAGAAAATTATGAAAGGTAGAATTCCTTCTTTCCAAAATGTTTTGAGTGATAATATTAGATCCTGACCAGTTAGCTTAAGGACAGGGTAGAAGATAGAATTAGACAAACAGATGATTCTACATACATAAGTGTTTTAGTGCTCTGTCCATTTAAAATTACTGATTATATAATTAATTTATAAGATGAATAAAAATTAAATAGTATCAAAATTACTTACCTTGTCAAGGTTTTCAGTCAAATGTAGCATGATATTCACTTTAAAACAGTAAATATAATGTTTTTAATTTGTCATTTTTCATGCTATTTTTGTTTTTGTTAACATTCTAATTTCATGACTTTAACTCCAACTGAGAGAAATAATTACAACATATGGCTACAGACTGCTTTATAACACTATATGGCTGTCCAAGGTAATATAGAGTATACTATTACCTGAATTTTCTGTAAGACTACTTGAATATTTGTGTGTAAATAATAAACAAAATACCAAGGCAACACAGTGAGCATCCTATCTATCTTACCAGAGTCATATAGAAACAGGAACTTTCTATGCCTTTGCCATCAGTCACAGAACAGGCTATCATGCTGGGACCTTTGGAATTTATAGTATGTTTTAACTGAACTGTGGGATTATATGTAAGATGTGAACCTCTCTGGGGAAAGTGACAAAGAAGGAAACAATATGAATAAAAATGCAAGGTGACATCATTGACTCCCAGAAGGTTTTAAGCTACAATCTCAAATGAACAGTGGTCCCCAGCAGTACTGAATGATGAACAATGGAAACCAAAACATTCATAAATAGTTGGCTCTCCATATTGATGTGCTCTGTTTCTTAAACATTCTGCCACATTTACTGTTTATATTTGCAATGCTGTGTCTACATAAATATTTTTTCCTTGTAGCTATCCATCATTGCCTCTGGCTTATGCAATGTATTTACATTCTCTTCTGTGATGATCTATGAGCCTTGTGAGGAAGACTGCTATGTAGATGTTCATTTAGGACTTAGTACTCTAAGTACTAAAAAGAGAATCTCTTATTCTCTGAATGCTGCCCAATTACAGGTATCTGTATTTATTACAATTACTAAAGGTAGAAAAGTTTTTGATAAAAGTTAATGGATGCACTAATATACATCTACCAATAAGTATCAAAAGTCATTTTAATACTAAGCCAACTTAGCAGAACAGCAGTTGGTTCTCCCCTAGAGTCTATCACATATCTAGTTCCAAGTTTTTGGCTCTAATAATGTTGCCAGCCATGGGTACTATCTAGTTGAAAGGATATTAAATCTGACCAGAAATAGTCAGTTACTGCCTTCATATTTGAGCTGCTCTTGTACTTATAGGTATTTCTTGCAAAGTTAGTCATATTTGTAGCTCATGGAGTTAACAGATGAGTAAGGCTGTGCTTAGCATCTTCTACATCAATAAAAGCTAGCCAGAATTTTCAGATCAATACTTCACTGATCTCTCTGTTTTGTGACTTATATATGTGCTATCTTCAGCAACAGAGCATGGTAGACTATAAGTGTATTTTACTAAGGTAAACAATGTGATACTTTAATGCATACATATATACATTTCATCAGGTCAGAATAATTTATATATACATTTCCTCATACTTTTATCACTTCTCTGTATAAAAACTCATGTATGTATTTTGATGTTTGGTGATTTTGATTAAAGTATAATAATAAAATACAAGAATCTCTTAGATCTGAGACTAAAGCATGACAGTGAATTCATGTGGTCTGTAAGCTATGGTCATATTTGTAACAAATGTGGAGTCAGAAATTTTCCTGTTCTCATCACTGCTTGTCATTCTGAAAGCTGCTTCCAAATTACCACACAAAGATTAAGTATTACTTATAAATGGTCAGCCAATAGCTAAGGCTTGTTACTAAGCTTTACATTTAAATTAACTAATATTTCTATTTATGCTTTATCACATGACCCATAGCTTGGTACCTCATTTTCTACACATCCTGCTTGCTCAGCAGTTCATTAGCATCTCTCCTGACTCCACCTTGCCTCCTCTGTCTGGCTTCTAATTTGTCAGTTTTTTATTAACCAAGGCTAGCTATATATATATAAAATCACAGGGTACAGGAGAATCATTCCAAAGCACAAATGCATCCAGTTTTCAAAGACAAAATATTTACAAAGAAAATATTAATAACAAATAAAAATAATTGTGAAATTATGTTTTCAAGTGACAATTTTTCTCTTAGAGAAGGAGAGTTATAGTGGACCCTATTATTAATTATCACACATATTATTAACATAAACCATTTTATATTCATTTTCAGTCAGTTTCCTAGGCAAATTGGTTGCTACAATGCCTTGTTGACTATTTTTTGGGGGTGGGGGGAAACACCTTAAGGTAGTAAGGATTTATTTGGTTTATACTCAGCTGATCCCATTGCTGAGGGTCTAAAGTGGGGCCGAAATATGGAAGGAGCATTTGGTAGAGAAAAGCATCTTACAAAATGGTGAGCAGCAAGCAGAAAGGAAAAGACAGGAAGGGACCATGCATGGGCATTAGCTCCAAGGACACAATCTCAGTAATGACTTCACCTTCTTTAGATGTAGTATCACTAGCTAAAGAACAGGCCATGGACCCATAAGCCTGTGGGAAACATTTTATGTTCTAACCGTATCTGGAATGGGTGATCTTTAACATGCACAGGAAAACATTGGTGTGGAGATTATCTGTGCTTTTCTTTATTGTATGAAAATTTGCTTGCTGACAGCTATGGTTCAAATGACTTGGAGTCCATTTTATTATAACACTATGAAATTAGTGTGTTGTCTTGCCTTAACATCAGTAGAAACAACAGAAAGGAATAAAATAAATTAATTCTTCAGTGAAACAGAGCTTGACTTAAATTACCAATATTCCTGATAATTAGCACATTTTCATGGGCTGGTGTGTGTCAGAAAGTATGGAAGACAAGGCTACTTATAGTTCCACTTTTACAAAAATTTTATTTCATTTTGTAATCACTCTTTAACATAGCTATAAATGTCATACTTTGTAGATAGGAATTTTGAATTGAGATCTTCTTACTTGACCTACAGTAATAATCAAAATATGTGATGTGCTATCTATCCTACACACAGATGCAAATGTTATTGTGGAATGCAGAAGCAAAACAAACTCTGCAATGATTTTTCTTTCTCATTTAAACTAATATTTCTGTCTTTTGTATATTGATTCAAAGCAATGCTCAGCATGTGCTTTTAGGATTTTTCTTTTTCATGTAATTGTAATATGTCAATGTAGTCCTTGAAAAATCTATATTGTGCATTCTTCTATACATAGTCCTAAAAGAGAAAATACATAGGTTTTGCAGCTGAACTGGGGACAGAAAGGAATTGAAACAGGAGGGGTCAAGTAGAGGGAATAATATACTTACTGCATGAGTATAATCACATTTATTACATTTGTATTGTTTTTCACTTTTATTTCTCTTGACCAAAAGATAAAATCTGAGTCCATTGCATGGTCTTATTCTCCCATGTCTATGGATGCTCATTACATCATCACTGTTCAGTGAAATATCCTTGCATTGAATAGCCACTCTAGTGTTTCAGGCCACTTGTGAATGAATAACTCTCCCCTAGACTTCAGGGGACAAAGATTAGAGAAAAAATATCACCTAAAATTCCTTTATTGGTGTGAGGTGTGTATGATTGTTTAATTATAGTCTGGTTTTCATTATTGTAATAACTTACCTGAGATAGAACTGCAAAGGAAGAAAGTCCTACTTTGGCAAGTGGATAGATACTGAGGTCAGGCCCTGCTCATTTGGTTATGTTGCTTTGGGCTAATTCATCAAACAGGATGATCTACTGTCTGCCTATTCACCTCATTCCTGCTTGGAGGTCATGAAAAGTAATGGACTGGGACTCTCAATACCCCCTAAAGGTGACACCAATGACATAACCTTCGTCTATGAGTTCCATCAGTTTCCATCGCCTTCTGGTACTGCCAACGCCTTAAACCATGTTTAGTATGTAAAAAGTATTTTGCAATTAATTAGTAGGAAAAGTGTACATATACCAAAGAACTATCTTAAAATAAATATTTTTTAATTTATCATTAGTAAAATGTTTGTTTTATATACCTATGTTGTATGCTTATGTACGAAGGTCATGTAAACCTTCTGTTAATTATTTTTTAAATAGCAAAATTAAGTTCAGCAACTAAAGATAAGTTTTGAAATATATTATTGTACTAAATAAAACTAGTAGGTCATTGGCCTTTTAACAACGGTGTGTATTACTAACATTTAGAAGTCTTTATTATATCAGCTCCTATGCATGGGTATTCATTGTATAATTAGCATTGACAATTATGAAAGTTAAATTTATTTTCTCTTAAACTCAATAGCATATTGAAAAATTACTAGTATTCAATCACCTTTTTGCATTTGATTTCATTTATTTTCTTCCCCCCTTCCTATACTCCTAAACTCATCTTCTTCTCTCCTTCCTTTTTAGTCTGCCTTTCTTCCAATTCCACTCCATTCTCATTTCCTCCTTCCCTTCTTCCTTCCCTCCTTCTTTTCTTTATCCATTCTAGTTTTTATTTTATTGAAATAAAATTTTTCTATATACTTTAGACTGACCTCAAATCCACAATGCTCCTGCCTCAGATTCCCTGATGCTGTGATTATAGGCATGTACTATCACACTCAGTTCCTATAGGATGAGTTGTGTATTTTCTCTTTATTTTATATACCAGGATTCAGGAAGGACTTTAAATGTATGTCTATTTCTAAAAGCATTTTGAAATAAAGAGATGGCCAGATGGAAGAATTTTGTAAATGTATAACAGTTTGATGACATATTTAGGTTCCTTAAAATTGTATGACTGTCTATATAAACCATGACAATGTAATAAAATATTTACTGATTTAATGGATGAAAAGTTTCCAAAATTTGAAATCGATAACATAGTATAAGGAGCAAAATTTCTTATGTAAATAAAGAGCTAAATAAAGAAATCATTATGAGAATAATTATAATTAAATTATGCCATAAAAATCTACACTGACTTTGTCTTTTTCAAGTAACATTGAGATAAATGGTTTAATATCAACTTGAACACAGAACTTAAGGTATCAATAAATGAAATTTGTTTTAGAAAGGTTTTTCTTTTCTTTCATGAAGAATATACATCAACTTATTTTGTATATAATATCACATTTCTCAGATATCTACCAGTGGGTACCATAAAATTTATTCTTCTTTGTTATGGAAGGTTTTTAGCCTTTAGGCTAGCTGTTGTAATAGAGATGTCTTTGTGATGACAGATAAGAGCCTGAGAACTATTTCTCGTTTGTGTAGATACATAACTGTGGGTAATTGAAATATTGGTGCTGTAATCCCTGATTCAAGGGTCCTTCCCACAGCATCCTTGGATAACCCTATCCCTGATTTGTTTGGTTCTAACTCCATAGATGATAGGGTTGAGCATGGGAGGAACAAGCAAATAGACATTAGCAAACATAATATGTACGATGCGAGGTACATGGTGGCCAAAGCGGTGGGTGAGGAAGGTGAAAAGAGCTGGAATATATAAGGCTAAGATGACACCAATATGAGAAGCACATGTACCAAAAGCTTTGAGACGAGCTTCACCTGAGGGCAACCTTAGCACTGCCCTCAGAATCATTACATAAGACGCACTGATTACAATTATATCAAAGCCAACCACAGAAAAAGCCACAAAGAGCCCATATCCACGATTGACTCTGGTATCAGCACACACCAACTTGAGCACAGCCATGTGTTCACAGTAGGACTGGGGAATGACCTTGTTGGGGCAGAAGGGCATCCTGGAGATCATGAAGCAGAAGGGGCTCACCCACAGCAACCCTCTGACCATCACGGCTGCCCCAAGTTTGATGACTACTGATGTGGTCAGGATGCTGGAATGTCGAAGTGGAAAGCAGATAGCCACATAGCGGTCCAAGGCCATAGCCATGAGCACCCCAGACTCCACAGAAGAAAAAGCATGTATGAAGAACACCTGGATGAGGCAGGCATGGTATTCAATCTTATGATCATGAAACCAGAGTATGGTCAGCATTTTAGGTTGTGTGGATGAGGAAAGGATCAGGTCAGTGGTAGCCAGCATGGCCAGAAAGAGGTACATTGGCTCATGTAAGGTGTGGTCAATTCGTATTATGTGTAGAATGATGATATTTCCAGTCACTGCCACAATATACATGACACAGAATGGAAAGGCAACCCAAAATTGATAATTCTCCAGTCCTGGGATTCCAAGCAAAATGAAAAATGTAGAATGAGAGGAACTGTTCCTTGAAGCCAATATAAAAGACTGGGTTATTTTTTCTGTGTATTAAAATTAATATGCTCTCTGAAGATAATAATAACCAAGGCATAGATAATTATTTGCACTTGTGTAATATTATGATTGAATTCAATAATAAATTGTAGTAGAATCATCTTTTATAATAAATGTTTTGTAATATAAAACAATACTGTTTAATATTTTATTAGTATTTGTAACATCAAAATTATATTAGAACATGTCAAGTTCAGAAGAAGTTATTTCCTAAAGAAAATAAATTCTTGGAAGTAGTATCTGCTAAGGACAAACTCCTATAATAAATAGTTACATTAAACTTTTCTGTTTTCTAATTAACAAATACTTGTTCTACCTTTCACACAGGTTCATTTATCTCTGTGTTGAGCCATTTGAGCAGAAGTATGTAGATATATATTATATATTTAATAAAACTTAAATATTGGAGAGAGAACACATAGTCAAATCCTAAACAAACAGCTCAAAAAATTCTTGATCCTTGAGTACAAGGACAAATGGCTGAGATTCAATAGCACACACCTTTAATCCCAACACATGGAAAGCCTGGAGTAGTGATTCCCATAACTTCCTTTGTTTCTATAAATTCAAGACTAACTACAAAATAAAATAATACACACATTTATTCCTAACCTGGATGGGATAGGGTACATAACAACTTATAAAAATCCAACAGAAACAAAAACAACTAACAAAAATAACAATCACAAGCAAACTAAAGAAAATTACAAAACAATTAAATAAAAATTAACTATAATACTTCCTCTCTCTAACATTTCAGCCTTCCCCAGATATTTAACTCTAAATCTTATTTAATACAAACTAAATTCATAAAAGCCAAGAATAATGACCTAAACCCTTAATCCCATAACTCCAGACACAAAACTTCCTCTGTTTCTATAAATTTAAGACTAACTACAAAATAAAATAATACACATCTTTAATCCTAATCTTGGTAAAGTAAAAGAAGTGCTCATGGTAAAATGGGAACATGGACACAAGAAGCATAGTAATTTGTTCTTCTATTATATTTGATTATTTAAGATGATTATCCTCTTTCTTCTAGCCCAAAGAAAGCTATAAACCTTCTGTGTTTGTAATAATTCGATCATGTCAGATGAAAATATACAATATGAATATCTTATGCTTTGCGATTGGTTTATTCTATCTTTAAATCAGTGACTTTCTCTGTCTCAGTGTAAAAGTGGGCACGGGCCACATGTTAATGCATGTCTGCAGATATATTCCAACACAGACATAGTTATACAAACCAACTGCAAGCTGAGTGTGATTTGAAAACTGTAGTTTATTTGGGGATGTCCTGGTAAAGATGGCTTTGAACCTAACAACCTATTATCTCCATCCTTGATAAAGAGAAGTCTGGTAAATGTATGCTGAGGGAAATATCTAGTGAAGGCCACTATTCACATATAACAGACTCATTAGCTGACTGACAATATCCCAAACTGGAAACTTTCCCGGTAGAATTCCTCCAAACCCTACTTGAGGTATGTTCCTTAGACTTAGGGTTATTTCTCCTACTAGAAGTATTGGAGACAGGTATCAAGTGGCAGGTTGTTCCTGGACTTGCTGTAATGATGCTTGTTTTTTGATGTCTGAGCTCTCTGAAGAATATTAATTGCCCCACTCCCCCTCCCCAGAAAAACACCAACAAAATTGCAAGACATAGGGTACAGATGACTTTACTTCATCTTGGCTGCCCTGTGCTTGGGTTTGAGAACCGCAGCTTTCACCTCTTCCGTAACAGAAACTTTTGGGTGAAAAGAGTCTCCCTATGGCTCCCTTAAAAAATACTTGCACGTTAACAAATGTTTCATTTTATAGGCCTCTAGGATCCTAAATGAGTCTTTTCAAAATTTTTAACACATCTCATAATTTCTTCATCCCTTTAATTTATGATGGCTGAAAGCAATGATGCTCGCATTTTAAAGTCTTCTCTAAACCAGAAAGTATACCAACTTTCCTGTAATCATGAGATTGCCCAAACTAACATTCCTATGAAATCTCCAGTGACAATTCAGATATTCACATTATCTAGTCTAGAGGGCCTCTGCCTTGCTTCCTTTCATCAGATTCAATCTCCTCAAACAAGATTATATTTTCTATTTAAACGAGAGGCTTTAGCTTTACCTGCCCAATATGTCATTCTCACTCTGTGGGGATAGTCACCAAGATTAAGGGTGATTTAAACAAGTATACTTACATCATCTTCATTCTCATCCCCTGGACAAGGTGCTAAAGGCCCACTTTCCCCCATGCATTGTTACTTCTGATTAACTTTGGGGGAGACACTATTGAATTTTAAGATCCTTCCCTAAAGTCTCTTAAATTTGTTTTCGAACATGTCAAATTTCTGTATCATTATTTACCACAAGAAACAAAAGAGCCCAGAGTCACTAAATGATCTGTCAATTGTCACATTGTAAAATCATTGTCAAGAGTATATGACTCTCGGACCAAAGCTTCTAGAGGCAAGCAATACTGTCTTTGTTGGCAATGAGTAGTTGAGATTCCTGCTCCAAATGGTTCAGGCAATTTTTTGGTCTGCTATGACAAAGGCTGATACACAAGATCCTTAGAAAATATACTGAATTAGAGAATTTGGACTTAGGATTCTTGCTATTTTCCCGGACTGGAACCTCTGGACCAGGCTCTTGGTAGGGCTTTTAGTGTTTAGTGTTGCTTGGAATGTACTACCTTATCTAGATTCTTTCCTTTCTTCCTTCTTTCTCTTTTCTTCTTCCTCTCTCTCTCTCTCTCTCTCTCTCTCTCTCTCTCTCTCTCTCTCTCTCTCTCTCTCTCTCTCTCCATTCTCCCTCCACTCTGTCTCAGCAGAGTCTTGATATATATTATATAGCATAGTTGGTTCCATATGCCAGAATGGGATTTTAGGAATAAACAATACCACCAGGATTGAGATAATATTCTTATTGGCTTCTTCACAATAGTCTTAGTAGAGGACTCACTTATTTTACATAGTTAGAAAGTAGGATCCCACCATGTTGCATGGCTTAATTGGAAATACAGTTTTCCTCTTCCCCTTTATCTGAATGTTTTTACAGACCCAGAATGCCCACGTTAAGAGAAATGTCTCAATCTTTCTCATTCCATTCTGCTTGGCCTGAATTTATTCACTTAGTGTTCATTTTCTAGAGAAACAATAGAATAACAAAAATGGTCTGTAAGCTGCATTTGAATTAAGGACTGTATTCCCCAACAGGTGCCTGTTTCCTCACTGAAATTTTTCTCCATATTCTATGGAATATATTGCCTTCACTAGAATATACCCTCCATTTCCCTTTTATTCTTAGGAACTCTACTCATCGAGATTTATGAGCTATGCTTAAGGGAAGTTTGTTGATCCTTTGTCATTTTTGCTGTATATAAAAGAATTTCACTGTGAAGAAAACATTTTATCAGCTGCTTTGGTTTGAGAGATGGAGTTGTACATTCCTTAGACAAGAAGAAAGAACACATAACTTCCCTCTTGCCTAATACTCCATGTTCTATTTTTATATAACATATATTATTTGTATTTCTATAGGATGCAACTATTATTAGCATACTATATAATATTACATGATAGAAGGTGAAATAAAACTGTTGCTTGTCAAACATTACAGAAAAGGTAGTAATAATTTGATTCTGACCATGGAATATCTGAACCTAAATGTGACCATGGAATATCTGGACCTAAGTGTAGAGCATGAGAGGTTCAGAACCAGTCTGATGCTGAAGAGCTTCTGTCTGGAGGGCATCTTCCTACCTTTCTAGGTCTGACACAATGGACGCCATGATTCTTCCCTCCATCTCAGACTGTGACTCAGTGGACTTGGGTTTCTAGACAGGATGTTTCCACCAAGTCAGGACTTTGTATATAGTGCATGACTTTGCCTTCTGTATTCTTGAAGAGTGCACATTTCACACTGACTTTTGATAAAGAAAGGATGCCTAAAGCAAAAGAAATAACTGTCCTAGAAATCTACTATGTCTTTGAACAAGCTGTCTATGACTAAAACAGTTCTGACAAAGCCCTGAGATTCACTTTTGGGTAAAGACCTGAGATCAGGATCTATTTAAAGAACTGTGTTGTCTGTCTGTTCCCCCAAGCACTGATTCTTCTCCTCCTTCTTTATCCACTGGTTCATATTCACAATGATTCCCTCTGAGACTAGAAACTAAAGGTAGAAGCATTAACCCCTAACTTTCCTTTCTTGCAGGAACACAAAGACATTTAAATGAATGTTCAAGAAGATGTTTTTTGGGGATTACAAAATGAGTTTGTGTTTATGCTTACATTTTCTGTTGAAGTGTTTATAGCTCTTATTTTAGACATATTATGTAAAACATGATAGCACATTCATACTTCACATATGTTTATGTATGACTATGAGAAGTATGCCTATAAACATGAAAGGCACTGACATATATGTGAGCATATGTGTTTGTGTATATATATGGATGTATAGTTAATTATTTTGTAATTAATGTAAATTAATTGTTAGTTATGTTATTAATGTAAAACTCTCATTTCTGTATTCATGGTTTATAGTGCACAGAATTAATAAAAGTACATGCCTACTTATATCCCTAATAGTGTAAAATGCAATATCTTGATGCATATACATGATGAACTTAAACATGTGGCATTATTTTTAAACAGAATCAAAATGACGCTGGTGGTTAGATAAGACCCTGGTAGAGTATCATAAAGTCATAAAGTTCTAGTCCAATGTGACTGAAGTCCATATTTAAATATAAATATAAATGCACACACATACCCAGAAAGAAACAGAGATAGAGAGATAGATAAGCCGCATGAACAAGAAGGCAGAGATCAAGGTGTTGCCCCTATAAATGTAGGTTTCTATCAAACTATAAGGAGCTAAAAGGACACAAGAGGTTCTCCTACAATATCAAAACATAAACCACATTTATTAACATATTGACAATGGATTTGTGATTTTAGTTATTTTTATTTCCCATGATTACTCTTGCATTGAAATACTTCACACATTCCTTCTACTTTTATATATTTTTTGCTTTGGCCCACTGAGTTTAATAATTCACTTCTAAAGTACAGGTAGGAGGTAGTTGAGCAAGGGTACCTTACCTGTGGCTACACCACTGAAGAAAAAGAGGATACATGGATAAAAAATATGACTTTATTAATATTAATAAAAAAGAAAGTGGCATTCATCTTCTAACAACCATTAATTCTCAGTAACTTTTGGAAGGGGTTGGACCTTGTAAGCAACTTCCCTATTTGTTATACAACTAAATTGATAAAAAGTTAAGGGTTTATTTTCTTTTACTTTTGAGCTTATAATATAATTACAACATTTTTATCTTTACTCCCCCCACCTACCTTCCACATACCCCTGCTTCCTCTCTTTCATCATCTCTCTTTCAAATTTATGGACTCCCTTTTTGCTTGTTATTATGTAAATAAGTGTATATGTATAGACATATACATCCCTAGATATAACTTGTTCAGCCAGTATAATTTCACTTGTATGTTTTGAAGGCTGGTAACGGTATTGGATAAACAACTGGTGTCTTCTTCTCTTGGAGAACTGTTTCTCCAGCTCTCAGCATTTCCTACTTGCCTACAGTTCTTTGTGTAGGGTTGAGGATTTGCATGTTTTCCACTGCCCACTTTAACATGTCTATTGTTCTTGTTCAGTTTAGATTCAGGCAGCCATGTTGGTGAGATGTTATGGGTATAGTTTCTGACATTACTAAGAGACACACTCTCACATGCCCCATTTTCTACATTGTGTCCTGAGCCTTAGCTATGATAGTTAAAATATTTGTAACTCTATCTATTGGTACTGTGCCGCCAGCTCTTTTTTGTTATTGTTTTTGTTCTGATTTTTTTCTTTTACTTTCTTTCTTATACATTACATAGTGACCACAGTATCCTCTTCCTCCACTCCTTCCAGTTCATTCCCACCTCTCCTCTCCCCCAAGAAACCACTTCTCCTCCATTTTCTTCATAAAATAGTAGACTTAGCCATCAGGGAAATGCAAATTAAAACAACTCTGCGATTTATTCTTATCTGTCAGAATAGGTAAAATCAAAAACACAAGTGACAGTTCATGCTGGTAAGGATATGGAAAAAGAGGAACACTCCTCCATTGCTGATGGGTGTACAAACTCATACTTTTAGAAATCAGCAGCAGTTTCTCTGAGAATTGGGAATCAGTCTACCACAAGACCCAGCTATACCATTCTTTGGTGTATACCCAAAGGATTCTTAATCATACCACAAGGACACTTGCTCAACTATGTACATAGCAGCTTTATTTTTAATCCCCAAAACTTATACCCTATTTTTTAATTGAAATATTTGGTTTTGTTGATGTTTAGGTAATTGGATATATAAATATCCAATATATTTTGGATGTTAGTCATCCCAAATGTGGAGTTGTTAAAAATCTTTTCCCATTTTGTTCTATTAATGGTGCCCAATGACTTAAAAGTTTTTGAGTTTCATGTGGTCCAATGAACTCATTATTGATCAGAAAGTTATCTTCTGTGCCAGTAAGTTCAAGGATATTTCCCACATAATCTTCTAGCAAGTTCAGTGTATCTTGTTTTAAGTTGAAATAATTGATCAACTTATATTTGAGTTTCATGCAGGGTGATTAATATGGACCTATTTGTATTTGTCTACATGCAGATATCCAGTTAGACTAACACCACTTGTTGAAGATGCTTTCCTTTTCCATTGTGTGTTTCTGGCTTCTTTATCAAAACTCAAGTGTCCATAAGTATATGGATTTATGCCTGGGGTTTGATTTGATTCATTTGAGCAATGTGACTATTTTGGGCCAAGATCATGTGGTTTTTATTATTATAGCTCTGTAGTACAGCTTAAAAACAGGGATGATGATACCTCTGGCAACTCAATTATTGTTTAGAATTGTTTTAGCTGTCCTGGGTATTTTTCCCCATTGAAATTGTACAGTGGGATTATGTTACATTGTAAATAATTGTCCTGCCTGCTGTTTTAATAAAAAGCTGATTGGCTAGAATACAGACAGGAAGTGTGAGCAGGGCTACCAGACTAAGAAAACTCTGGAAACAGAAAGAACTGAACAGAGAAACCAGAGGAGATGCCACAGAGATGCCATGATGAAATGCTAGCAGAAGCAGAAGAAAAAAGTTGAAATGCTGCTCTGAGAAAAGGTACCAAACCGCACAGCTAAACAAGATAAGAATCATGAGTTAGATTAAGAATTAAGAGTTGTCAATATGTCTGAGCCACAGGCCGATCAGAATAAAATTAATATAAATATCTGTGTGTTTCTGTGGGACTGTGGGTATGGACCATAGCCCAAACAGGCCAGAAATATAATATTACAAAATTGAGTATTATCATTTCAAGGATAGTAAAAATTTGTGTTAGAATATTGATAGGAATTCCTGTGGAGCTGCAGATTACTTTTGATAAGATGAGCATTTTTACTATGTTAATCCTAATAATTCATGAACATGGAGATATCTCCATCTTCTGATATATTTTTTTTATCAGCTTCAGAAGTTCCTGGTAGAATTTTGGAAATTTTAAATGCTTATGTCTACAATCATATCTTCTGTGAATAGAAATATTTTGACTTCTATTTTTCCAATTTGTATTTCCTTGATCTCCTTGACTTGTCATATTGTTCTTTCTAGAAATTCAAGTACTATATTGAATGGATATGGAGAGAATGAACAGCCTTGTCTTGTTTCTGATTCTAGTGGAGTTGCTTTGAGTTTTTCTCCATTTTATTTTATTTTGGTTAAAGGCTGGCTGTAAATTGCATTTATTATGTTGAAATATATTCTTTGAATTCCTGCACTTTTTAAGACTTTATCATGATGAGGTGTTAAAATTTGTTAGAGGCCTTTTCAGCATTTAATGAGAAGATCATGTGTTTTGTTTTGTTTTCAGTTTGTTTGTATTGTGGACCTGATGGAAGAGAAAGTGGCAACTAGCCTTGGAAGCTTTGGCACAGGAGACTTCTTCCTAAATATAACACCAGTAGCACAGACACTGAGAGAAACAATTAATAAATGGGATCTCCTGAAACCGAGAAGCTTCTGTAAGGCAAAGCACATGATCAATAAGACAAAATGACAACTTACAAAATGGAAAAATATCTTTACCAACCCCACATCTGACAGAGAGCTGATGTCTAAAATATTTAACGTACTCAAGAAACTACACATCAAAATACCAAATAACCTAATATAAAAAAATGGGCTATAAATCTAAGCATAGAATTCTCAACAGAAGAATCTCAAATGGCTGAAAGACATTTAAGGAATTGCTCAGCATCCTTAGCCCTCAGAGAAATGTAAATCAAAATGACTCCGAGATGCCATCTTACACCTTGCAAAATGGCTAAGATCAATAATACTGATGAAAGTTTATGTTGAAAAAGATGTGGAGAAAGGAGAACATTCTTTTACTGCTGGTAGGAATGCAATCCTGGTACATTCACTCTGGAAATCAGTATGGTTATAAAACTGGGAATCAATCTACCTCAAGAACCAATGATTCCACTAATGGGCATATGCCCAAGGAATGATCAATCATACAAGATACTTGCTCAACTATTTTCATATCAACATTATTCATAATAGTCAGAACATGAAACATACTAGATGCTCTTCAAGAAAAGAATAGATAAAGAAAATGTGCTACTATTACACAATGGAGATGTAAAACACAATGACATAATGAAATTTGCAGGCAAATGGATCGACCTAAAATAGATCATCCTGAGTGAGGTAACTGAGACCCAGAAAGACAAGTGTGGTATGTACTTACTCATAAGTGGATACTAAATGTAAAATAAATGAAAAGCAGGCTACAAACCACAGTTCCAGAGAACCTAGCTAAAGAGGGGGACCCTAAATGGAATACATAGATCAATCTGGAAAGTGGAAATCAATGAGATCTCCTCTGTAAAATGATTTTGAGGAAGCATAGAAGGGAAGAGATCAGGGATGAGAACATGAGGAATTGAATGATTGATCTAGGGTAGGGATTGAAAGAGTGATCAATAAAAGTTATGTCTTAATAGAGAGAGACACTATGAGATTAGGGAGAAACAAGGTGCTAGGAAAATCCCAGGAGTCCACAAAGATGACTCAAGCTTAGTCTACTAGCAATAGTGGAGAGGGTACCTGAACTGGCCTACCCCTGTAACTAGACTGGTGAATACTCCAGCTGTCATCATGGAGCCTTCATCTAATAATTCATGAAAGCAAATGCAGCAATCAACAGCCAAGCACCAGGCCAAGATCCCATAGTCTAATCAAAGAGAAAGAAAAGGGATAATATGAGCATGTCATCAAGATCATGATGGGGAAATCTAAATAGGCAACTGAACCAAGGGGAGGAGAACTCATAAACATTAGACATTTGTGGAGCTGGCATGGGATCTGACTAGGCCCTCTGCATAAGGGAGACAGTTGTGTAGCCTGGACTGTTTGAGGGCCTCCAGGCAGTGGGATCAGTATTTACCCATGGTGCATAAGCTGCCTTTATGGAGCACATTACTGTAGCGGAATGCTAGAATATAGAGGGAAGTTCTAGTGATTTGACATATCACAATGACTTCAGAAGACACAACCCCTGATGGGATGTGGCCAGGATAGATGGAGCCCAAGAAGACCCACCAGATGGCCTGCTTTGGTTCCTGACCACTCTGGGATAAAGCTGAACATCCTGTGCAGAGTTCTGTATCTCCTAGAATTGCTCTTTGTATCTGTAAGTCTTTCCTCTCCTCCTAATAAATATTAATCCTTGTATGGTGTGCCCTAATAGAATAATTCCAAGGATACATTACCCATGATTGGATGCCTTGCTCAGTCTTGGTGCAGGGGTGTGGGGAACTTGGTATGGCCTCACTGAATGTACTAGGCTTTGATAACCCCCCCTTCACCATGAAAGGCCATACCTTTTTGGAAAAAGGGATAGGTAGTATGTGGGGGTCTGCGAGAAACTGTGGGGGAATGGGAGAGATGAGAGAGGAATCTGTGGCTGGTATGTAAAATGAATAAAATAAATTTCTTAAATATAAAAGGGCTATAGTCCATCTTGGCATCAAGAAACATGTTTACAGGCAGCTAGGCATGTTTCATACATAGTCAGGATACCGAAAATAAAGGGACAGTGGATGTTATAATTATAAAACCTCAAGTCTCTCATTCCAGTGACCTATTCCCTAGCAAGACTCCACCTTTAAAGTTTCTATAATTTTTCCAAACAACACTATCAGCTATACATAAAGTGTTTAAAGACATGAATCACAGAGAACATTTCATACTCAAAATGCACCACTAGCTTGATATATTCTGTTTTAAATCACATTGAGCTCAAAATAACTTAGGAGGCATTTCTATCCCCAGCTCACAATATTTTACACATATTTTTCTGACTTCTTTTTAAAACAACTATCTAAAATAGTTTCATTCTAACTTTGATATTTAACCATTATACATAAGCCAGGTTTTCTTTTTGTCAGTTTTCAATCCATTTATAAAAAATATGTTTAAAGTTTGTAGTGTAAACATCATAGAACTATTTATATTTTATGTTTATAGCTTGCCTATTTTTAAATCCTAGTTGTCCAAGAATACATGTTTATACATTCACTTTAGTTTTTATTTGACACCCTCAAGACATTTTACTATCCAAATAGTATTGAGGTATATTTTTCCCATAACATGTAGTGAGGTTTTTTTATACATTCTCTCTGTTCTTAATATAATATATACAAAGCTTGAGCATTTTATTCATTTCCACAATGTGTTTTGATTATATTCCTTTGCAATTCCCCATCCAATTAGTCCCAGATCTTAAAGCTTCATGCTTGTTTGTTTGTTCATTTTTATTTATAACCCAATATGTCTAATTAGTGCTGCCTATATGCACACAGGTTTGGAGCCCTGTAAACATACCAAGGGACATACCTCTGAAGAAAATTTACTGCTCATCTGTAGCAGCCACCAAAATTAACATCCCTTCAGCTAGAAATGAAACCTAATGAGGAGTCCCTCTTCACCCATGCTAGATTTCCTACTGAATCTTTTAAAGATCTTGGAGAGCCAACCACAGCTCCCATGAGCATATGAGTATGAAGGTGTTAAAGACAGCTATACTTCTATCTTCCCAGACCTCTGGCTCTTACAGTTTTTCTGCTCTCCTCTTCCTTTTTGTTCTCTGAACCCACAGAGGGAGGATATATAAGAAAGATACCTTATTCTTGGCTGAGAACTGCATGAACACTTACGCTCAGTACCTTGACTAGTTCTGTGTCACTTTATTAACCATATAGTTATTTCTAATGGTAGTGACTGCAACATGAAATCCTTAGTAAGGAAATCCTAAGAGGACCACAGATAGATTTGCTACACTGTGAAACATATCATATTCCAGAACTCAGAGAAAAAAACAAGGACTGATTCCAGTCTATGAGTTTAGGAACATGAAAATTCTTCCATTGAGATTTTTCCTTCATATACTAGAGTGCCAGATTTTCCTTTCTGACATCCTGATTTTAGCATAGTAAATTAGTCTTGTCTGGGCATTTACCTCTGTGCACAATTAAGCCTTTCTGGCAATAAAGATATTAGCTGGGATTAGTTATCTGCTATTTCTAGCCTCTGAGATAAAATGGCAGCCTTTGCATTTGCAAATGGACACTGACTTTTGCCAGTGATCAAATAAGAGGAGCAGCAGGTGCGAATTGAAATTCAAGGTGTCTGCTCACCAGGAGGAAAATCCCTGATGGATACACTAAGGCCACAAACTCCAGAATGCCTTTTGTTTCTGCTGTGACTTTACAAGTTTGCTGCATCCATCTTTCTCTGGTATCTGTCCTCAGTGGACACACACATACACACACACATGTGAGTGCACACCACATGCCCACACATAAGATTTTTAAATTACACTGCCACAAATACATAAAATACAATTGGACAATGTTGTATATAGACTGGCCTCCAAAAAGAAATTCAAGTGTTTAATTTTTAATTAAAAAAATCCAGTATTTAGTATTTTAAATAGAAATTTACATTTATCATTAAGAAGCAAAAATTAATTAACTCAGTTATAGTAACAAAAAAAAGCTGTCTGAGAAATATAATGTGGCCAGTTCTCTAGAAGCATCTGAAAGTGCAGGCAGAAAAATAGTAATTAATTAATTAATTCTGTTCAATGAGGCAGGGGTAGGTTCACAGACATTTAATCATAAACATCCAAATCACATGCACACTGGGAATTGAGCTGAGGCTTTCTTCAGTGGGCTTTCACTGCATGAGAGACTAGTGAGCATTTTAGGCCCTCTGAGTATAGAGGGGTGAATCATCATCCCTAGGGCTTTATATCTTAAAAAGCATCACAGGGGAAGAAGCACAGTCAGCCTTTCAGAATGTGACACCAAGGCTGGAGTAGCACAGTCCTGGCTCATCACTGTCTTGAAGTATTGACCAGGTGGCTCACACCTTGGTAAGTGTCTGAAAATCCTAATGATATTTTGAGGACCTCATCAGTCAGGAGCACTATAAGGAGCAGCTTACCCTTATCTAGCTATGATTTTTACCATTTAATCCTCACTGCAATATGGAAAAAAGTCTTGACAAATAGATCCTCATAACAGAGAATCATCCTCATTAATATCATTCCACTATTAGTGTAAAAGATTTGATAAATGATGTCATGTTTAACTTCAGTTTAATGCTGAAATTCATGCCAACTCCACTCTCTGAAAACCTTCTATGTCTCAGACTGTAACTGTTACCTTACAGTTCCACAAACTAAGGACTTGAATTCTAAAGCTCTTCTGAACCAAAGATACAACTAAAAAAACTTTCTATGCATAATTTTAGCTTACTCTAGCTTCTCTGAAAATTTTTACAGAAAAATAAAAGACTTTCTGGAAACACAAAATATATCCTAATGAAATTCAAAATAAAATGTAGCCATTTGGACCAAGTAAGCAGAAAACATGTTTTGGGTTTTTTTGTTTGTTTGTTTTTAGAATACATGTTGATAATGACAAGTAAAAATAGTCTTACTCTATATTTCTAAATTGATTACTAAGCCTGTAGTTTTATTGTATATAAACTAAGGTTTCTATTTGAGTTTGGTATAGAATAATTTAAAGCCAGATTTTAAACAGAATTCAAATACTAAAAGATTAAGACATTGCAAGTCAGTCACTACATATCCCAGAGAATATCAATATCTAAGCCATTAACTTTAGAGGCCCAGTTTTCTAAATAACAACTGAAAGTTATTAAAAAGGAACAAGATCGCTTTTCCTTCAGAAAAGAGGGGTGCAGTTAGTGGAAAAAAGTAAGCCTGAAGGAATGAGGCCTGGCCTGTCTGTAGATGAGCTCTGCAGTGAAGGGACCCTAAGAGCAAAAGCCCTACATTCCTCTTAATATTGCATTTACCTCAACAAAATTAACATTAAACAACCTTGGAGGTCATTATCCTGCAGAAAACAACTAAAATTTCAACTAACCAATAGGTAGCCATAAGAACAAAGTAAACAGAAAAAAAAATCTCTTGCAGGATCCCTTTGCAATACTTCTGCAGATTTCCAATAACATTCGTCTTTTTTCAGGTCAACATCAGAAGCATATCTTGGGAGTTGGAGCACACCAACCACAACAGGAATTTCTTTATTGAGAACTAAGATACTTAATGGATCTGGGTTCTTGAATAAGGCAGACACAATCATTAGTTACAACAACTGAATTTTTCCATTGGGCAATTTATTTGAAAAAACAATAATTTCAAATTGTATATGTACACCATAATATCATATTGTCCCTTGACATATGTAGCTTATTTAATAATTAAAATAAAAATGTTATAAATAGCATGAAAGGTTAACAAAACTTGAATAGAAAATAGTAGGTTAGCAAATGTAGACACTAAACATAGTGATTTGAAAATAATTCACTTTGAAAGAAAAACAAGAGTAATTGTAAACAGCTTAGTAGCTGTGTTACATTAGAAATCAAACACAAATTTTAAAAGGAATTGGTGAATATGACAAACTAACAAAATGAATATGTGTATGTAATAATAATCAATGAAAGTAAAAGCTCATGAATTTTAAAGAGAGTAAAAAAATAGGAAAGAAAACAGAGATGTTATAACTAAATTAGAATATTGAACACTTAAATAATAAACTACAAAAAGTAACAAAAATTTAACAAGAATAAATGAGAAGTTATAAATGTGCATTGTAAATGTCACAATAAAACTAAATATTTTATACAGTTAATATTATACACAAATAAATATTCCTTAAAAAGAAAAAAAACTGGAAATTAAAATGTCTATCAAAATTCATCTAAATAGACATTTTTAAAGACTGTTTAATGTAATGGTTGACAACATTAACAACTGAAGAACACAAGGCTGTTCATTGAACATATTCAACCACAAAAAATATATATCTCCAGTTAGGTGCTGCATATTGAAGTGCAGGGTAACAGTGGTAAAAAGATTACGCTAATCCAGGGTACTAGCAAACAATAACAACAAAATATACAAAGAAATACAAATATGCAATGAATCAATTAAGATATATCTTTTGGAAAATTGCTTTGCAAACCTGCATGTGGGTAAGTAGACAGGAATAAACACAAAATCACTCAAGAATCTATCTCTCTCAGAAAGAAATGATGAAAAAAACAAAAGAATAAGGGGAGTGTCCTTTCAAGTAATAACTATTAATATTTTTTAATGGCACGTATTGTTATGCTTTCATATAGCTACTGTTGTATACTGCGTATTTGGATATTGATAAATACCACTATAGCTTTTCTGACCTATTTTCCTCAAATTTGATTGCATTTCTAAGAATAATTCCTATGTCTCTTGGTTTGACAGCACCTTAAAGGGCTCAGTAGGACACAGTCAGGCATTTAAGCCATTCTATGCTCAGCATCACACCACATCTCTTTGGAGCCATCCACCTTGATTCCCACACATGCTGATATGTCCATTCTCAACATCTGCTTTACTGAAATTTCTACTTTCTATTTGGTTGGGTTCCCAGGGATGGAATCTGCACACATTTGGATCTCCATCCCCATATGTCTCCTATACACTGTTGCCATCCTGGGTAACTGCACCATCCTCTTTTTTATAAAACCAGAGCCTTCCCTGCATGAACCCATGTATTATTTTCTCTCCATGTTGGCTCTCTCTGACCTAGGACTATCCATCTCCTCTCTTCCTACCATGCTCAAGGTTTTCTTGTTCAATTCTCCAGAAATTTCTCCTAGTGTTTGTTTTGCCCAGGAGTTTTTTATTCATGAATTCTCTGCTATGGAATCATCTGTACTTCTCATTATGTCCTTTGATTCCTTCATTGCCATCTGTAACCCTCTGAGATACACTTCCATCCTTACCAGTGCCAGGGTCCTTCAAATCGGGCTTGCGTTTGTTCTCAAGAATGTTTTACTGATCCTGCCTTTCCCTGTAACTGTAATGCATCTAAGGTATTGCAAGAAGAATCTGTTATCACATTCCTATTGCCTCCACCAGGATGTCATGAAGCTGGCCTGCTCAGACAACAAGTTCAATATCATCTATGGTTTATTTGTGGCTCTCTCAGGCATCCTGGACATAACATTTATTTTCTTGTCCTATGCACTGATCCTAAAAGCAGTGTTGGGCATTGCATCCCAAAGGGAAAGGCTCAAGGTTCTCAGTATCTGTGTCTCCCACATCTGTGCTGTGCTCACCTTCTATGTCTCTATATCTCCCTCGCAGTTATCTAACACTTCGCTAATCATAGTTCTCCTATATCTAAGATCCTCATGGCTGACATTTTCCTGCTTGTTCCTCCAGTGATGAATCCCATTATATACTGTGTAAAGAGCCAACAGATAAGAAATGTGATACTAGAGAAACTGTGCCAGAAACAAAGGTGACAATGATGTTTAATCTAAAAAATGCCAACTTCTGATGCAAATGAAGCAGAATAAATCAGTAAGAGCCCACACTGTATGTTAACTCTTCAGTATAGTCTTTTTACATATTCACCAAGGTCAAAGAAGCAGCCCTGCAAACTTCTTGACTTCATATTTAAGACTGAGACATTAATATAAGCATAGAATGCATTCCTACTATTACTTAGTTGGTAATGTCAGGGATTTATTATTGAAAATAGATTCTTTTTATATAAATATGTCCCGGTTAGTATCCCTCTTTTTACTCCTCCCATTTCTTACCCCATTTCTCCTCTTCTGATCCACTCACTTTCTGTTGCTTACTAGAAAATAGCAGGCTTCTAAGAGATAAAAAAAACAAGGCAAATTAAAATATAATAAGATAAAACAAAAACCATCATCAGAGTTTGGCCAGTAAGATTAACATAATGAAGAGACCCATAGGAGGCATAATACATTTACTTGTTCAAACACTCAGGAATCCCATAAAATACTAAGCTATATGCAGAAGACATAGTGCAGACCCATATCAGTCCTGTGCTTGCTGCTTCAGTCTCTTGTGAGTTCATATAATACTTACTCAGTTGATACAGAGTACCATGTGCTCCTGATATCCTTCATTCCCCCCACTCTTACATTATTTTTGTCTCATCTTCTGTGAGGTTCCCTGAGCTATAAGGGGAGGTATTTTGTGCAGACATCTCATTTTGAACTGCTTCTAAGGAGAATCTCCTCTCTCTCTCTCTCTCTCTCTCTCTCTCTCTCTCTCTCTCTCTCTCTCTTCTTATGTCTCTTTCTCTCTTTTTCCTGTCTTTCTTCTCTCTTCTTCCTCTCTCTCTTCCTCTCTCCCTCTTTTCCTCTTCTTCCTCTCTCTCCTTCTTTTCTTCTCCTCCCCTCTCTCCATCTTTCTCTCTCTTTCTCTTTCTCTGTGATGTCCATGGTTCTCTGCAACTCTTTTTATCTATTGCAAGGCAAAGATCCTCAAATGATGTTTGAAGAATACCATTAGAAGTCATTTTATTGATACATTCTTGGAGACCTGTAGTATTTGGTTTTACCCCAGGTTCTGAGCTAACCAGTCTCTGGTTCTTGAGCACTCTAGAACTTATAAGTATGGGTTTCTTCTTGTAGAGTAGACTTTAAATCAAATCAGACATTTGTTGGCTGCCCCCACAAATTCTGTGTCAACATTGTCCTAGCATATCTTCCAGGCAGGACAGATTGTAGAACAAAGGTTTTATAGCTATATTTATGTTTGTGTTTCTCTTCTGGGAGCCTTTAGAATATCTTCTGCACTAAAGTCACTAGAACATACCTAATATTCATCTTAAGGTCATAGTACTACAACCTTTTACTTTCCTTAAAGGAATGTTCAATATGTTTATTTGAAAACTAAAAATATACATTCATGTGAAGAGTAGGTTATTGAAAAAAATGTGACTAAAGGATAATCTCTACATTGAAACTATCCCCATGCAACACAGGCTATAAATATAGTACTGCAGCTCATACACCCAATTGATATGGACAATGACAATTTTACACAAGAAACCATTAAAGCAAATAGCAAGAATGATTTTGTATTCAACAAGAGCTTTACACACTTATTTCACTTTCTTTTTCTTTTTTCTTTTTCTCCCTTTTTTTCTCCCACTCACCTCTCAGCTTCGCCCCTCTCTACCCCCTCATCTACTCCTCAGAGAGATAAGGCCTCCCATGGGGAGTCAATAAAGTCTGGCATATTAAGTTGAGGCAGGACCAAGCCCCTCTCCCCTGTATCAAGGATGACCAAAGTATGCCTCTAGAGGGAATGGGCTCCAAAAAGCCAGTTCATGTACTAGGGGTAAATCCTGGACTCACTGTAAAGACTCTACAAACTGACCAAGCAACAGAATTGTCATTCACATTCAGAGGGCCAAGTTCTATTCAAAGGGCAAAGGCCTATGCATATCCCTTAGCTTTCAGTCTAGAGTCAGTGAGCTCCCAATAGCTTGGATCAGCTGTCTCTGTGGGTTTCTCCATCATTGACCCCTTTGCTTGTGTAATCTCTCCTCCCTTTCTTTCTCGACCTAACTGGGAGCTCGCCCCAGTGCTTAGCTGTGGGTCTCTGTACCTGCTTCAATCAGTTGCTGGATGAAGATTCTATGATGACAATTAGGTAGTCATCAATTTGATTACAGAGGAAAGCCAGTTCAGACATCCTTTCCACGTTGCTTGGACAATTAGCATGTTTGTGCATTCTTGGGTATTTTCCCAGCTAGGTTTCTCACTAACCCTATAATAGCTCTAATCTCTCTATCAAAATATCTTCCCTTGCAGCTTTTGCATTTGCAAATAGACACTGGCTCTTGTAGGTGGCCATGCCATGTCAAAGGAGCAGCAGTGGCAATTGACGTTCAGAATGTCAGCCCATCAGGAGGGAAATCCTTGATGGGTGACTTTCAAATGGGCAAGGCTCCAAGACCACAGATTCCAGATGTCTTTTGCTTCTGCTGTGCCTTGACATGTTTGCTGCTGCCATCTTTCTGTTATCTGGGATGTTTTAAATGGGAGTGGGGAGATCCACACTGCCTATAATGTGATGTGTTTATTTCATAGAAACATCTCATTCTACTGGGCATGATTACTTGTGAATTATTATGATAATTTCTTCCTAAACTGTTCTGTTTGATAATTATACTGTTAGTTCAAATAGAGTTCTTATGATAAAAAGGAAAACAAGGAAGAGTCACGCTGTTAAAACACACGAGTTTTTATTAAGGAGCCACATAGACTGTGGCTTAGTTTAGTGATTAAGGAAAACAGTTGAGTCCTCCTAGGAGCCAGGCTGGCTGGGATTCTTTAATCTTAGTGTTGAAAGATATATTCACATGTTTTGGTGTGCATCATAGCTGTAAAAAAAGGCTTAAAATCACCTTAGGTTAGATTAGATATTTTGATAATAGCTTTGAGATGTGAAAACCTAGGAGACAACCCAAAGTTCACAAGCACACTAAATAAGTAAAATATGTTTATGTGCCACTTAAATTTGTGAGAAGATTGAAATTATTCATTTATAAATTATTTTGTAATAATTTTTGTCTTTTAAAGTATATGTTAATAGATAATGTAATAAAATTTCATCCATTTATTTGTAATTGAAATTCAACATTTACCTGAGTTTTATGCATAAGACAATTGCATCATCAGGATGTTTTAATAAGCCATCATTAGCCCATTTCCAAGATTACTAAGAGTTGTGTTTATTTTTTCTGAATAAACTTTCCTCAGAGAATGAAGTTATATCCTCTTTCTGCTTCTACTTCTGTGTCTTCCTCATGGTCTCTTTTCATTTATGCTTCGGCTGTCCTATTTGTCCCTGTTCTGTTTCCTAGTGCTCTGCTTCTGTCTCTATCTAGATTTATGTCTTTCAGCTTGTAATTTTATGGTTCCCTTTCATCTTTGCCTCTGTCTCCTCACTTTTCCTTGTATTTCTGTTTTGCTCCATCTTTCTTTGGTTTTTATTCCTTCTCTGAGAAGAGTTACTTCTGCACTTATTCAGATACTCTTTGATCCTGGGAGTTTTGAGGCTTTATTCCTCTGTCTCTGTCTCTATAAATACTCCTCATCTCTTCTGGGGGACAACACTAGGGGTGGTTCCAGACTCACTTTATCCCAAAAGAGAAAGTGACACATGCACCATTACTGTGGATAGAGCGCAGAACCTCAGGCTTGTGACACATCCCTATTGCCATCTATACATCCCAGGCCTTCCTTCATGAGCTGTAGGTTGTAGAATTGGTAGTGGCCTCAGGGGCTAAATAAAGGAATTATAAAATGTTTAGTTTTACTTTTTAAATCATATTTTTGAAATTTATTTTATTTAAAAATATAATTACATCATTGTCCTCCTCTATCTCCTCCCAAGTTCTTTATTCTTTCACAAATTTTGGGCATCTTTTTCTTTAAGTGTTACTGTTATGTATACAGATATATGCATACAAAATAAACATACAAAAGTAACCAGCTGAGTCCATTTATTATTGCACATATATACATGTATATATGAAACATATACATGTATATATATGTTTTTAGAAAGAACTACTTGGTATTCAGTAATGAAGTAAGGGGCTCATCCCTTGGGAGAACTACTTTTTCCTCACTCAGAAGTCATTATTTGTATATTTCTCTTCATCTAAGGGAGGGGTCTAAGTATAGATATAGTTCTTCATCTAGAACTCCAGACTGGCATGTCATTTGGCATTGATTATCATTCTGGTCTTCTTTGGGCAGACATATTGTTGAGATTTCCCAGTAGAACTTTGCATCTTATCTAGAAGATAATCTTGCAGAATTATTGATCCCCTGGCTGTGATAAAGAAGCAAGATATACAAAATAATAATAATAAAAACCCTCAGGAAATTATATTTAGATATGTTTTTATATACACACAAAAGTATAACAAATATAATCAAAGAAAAAGGTTATCAGTTTGAGAGTGAAAGGGGTATGGACTTCTCAAACAAACTAGAGGGAGGAAAATAAAGTCTACATCAATTGAAACACTTTTAAAAATAAAATCATGCTAATGAAGCCTGGTGCTAAGCCTTCTTGTTGACCATGTGTCTAAAGATCCAGTGTAAAGGAGCAAAGACTATCTTTATCCTGACTGTGCCTTTTTCAGATCATGACTTCTCAAAATATTCTTGTTTTTCAGACATTCTTATCCTAATTTTTTTTAAAAAAGCTATGGTTTTATTAAAGACAAATTAAGACCAAAAAACATAGAAAATAAAATCTAAGTGCTTACAATAAGCATGTAGAGAATATTTAAGATGTATTTGATAGGAAAATGTCTATGTTATTAGATATATACATTGGTAGAAACCAGGTTTTTGTGAACATTACTATATGTATGAAGATTTTATCACTTTACTTCATCAAAATGCACATAAACTTTAGAAGCAAAATAATGCATCTGTCTTACAACTATCTAATTTCAGTTACTTTTTTAAGTCTTTATATTATGTACCATTATTTTCATGAAACATTTCTACAATTTTAACCTGAACTACCTACAATGATTATCTTCTTTATATGTAATACTTTTGAGATCAGTCAATGGCATTATGTTGCATGCTTAGAAATTATTGTATTAAACAGCAGATCATTTTATTTTCTTTATATGTCAACTTTTGTTTTTGTTTTTATTTTGATTTTTTTTAAAGACAAGACAAAAATTCTAAAATTAGAGCTGGACAGGGCAATCCAACAGGAGAAATAGGGTCCCAACAAGAAGCAAAAGTGTCAGAGATACACCTACTAACACTGTTAGGATTTACCGCAAACCTCAAGCTAACAGCCATAATATAGGCAGAAAACCTGATGCTAAACCATGCAGACTCCATGCTTGCTGTTTCTGTTTCTGTGTGCCCATGCAAGTGAGCTCTGAGTAGGTAATTTGGTGGGCCATGTTCTCCTAGTATCATTTATCCCCTCTGACTTCTTTTTGTTTTGTTTTTATTTCTGTTTTTGTTTTTTTCTTTTTCTTTTTTTTCACATATATATTTATTATTTGGTGTTTTTACATCATGCACCCCATCAAGCTCAGATATCAGACCTCTCAGTATCATGTCCACTCTTATTTATTATGAATAAACTCATATTTTTTTTTATCCATGTATGCCCTTGTACAGACTCACTTCACCCTCCCTACCTCCCAGTCACTCACTCTTCTTCCCATCACTTTATCTCCTCCCCAGCAATAGCAGAAGGTCAAAAGGTCCCAAGGTGGCTTAGTTCAGCATCCACTCGTGGCAGATCTGCTGTCCTCACCCTAACACCAAGACTGGGTCAGGTGTTCCTCTGGAGGGAATGGGCTCCAAAGTGCCGGTCCAAACTCTTCAGTGGTTGTGGTTTGCAGTTTGGACATGCTTTAATTTTGTTTAAAGTCCACTAATGAGTGAGTACATCCTCTGCTTATCTTTCTGGGTTTGTGATACCTCGCTCAGGAGGATATCCCCCAAATCCATCAATTTGCCTGCAAATTTTAGGATATCATTTTTTCTTACTGCTGAGTAGTATTCCATATGTAGATGTACCAGAGTTTATTAATCCATTCTTCAGTTGATGAGCATCTAGGTTGTTTCTGGTTTGCTATTACGAATAATGCCTCTATGAACATAGTTGTGCTAATGCTTTGTAGTGGGAATGTGCATCTTTAGGGTATATGCCCAGTAGTGGTATTGCTGGATCATTGGGGAGATTGATTCCCAGTTTTGTGAGATACTGCCATACTGCATTCAAGATTGGCTGACAACAATGGAGGAGTGAACCCCTTGCTCTGCAACCTCTCCAGCATAGGCTGTCATCTGTGGCTTTTATCTTAGCCAATCTGACAGGTGTAAGGTGGTACCTCAAAGTTACTTTGATTTGATTTCTCTGATGGCTAAAGATGATGAGCACTTTTTAAAAATTTTTTATTATTATTATGAATAAAGAAGTTATATATTCTATACTTGTATATCGTTATTCAAGGTCCCTTCCCCCTCCCAAGACATCAGATCATTCTCTCTTCTCCACATCCTTCCATCCCTGCCATGGGCAGGTGGTCCCAAGGTCCCATGGTCCCAATAATGCTTAGTTCAGCCTCCACTCCTGAAAAATCCATTTTTCTCTCCCTAACATCAAGACTGAGTCAGATGTTCCTCTAGTGGGAGTGGGATCCAAGGTGTCAGTCCAAGGTATTTCCAATCCCGAACCAAGCACTTTTTCAAGTGCCTTTCAGCCATTCCTAATTCTGCTGAGAATTCCCTTTTTAGTTCTGAGACCCATTATTTTATTGGGTTATTCAAGGTTTGGGGCTCTAGTTTCATGAGTTCTCTATATATTTTAGAGATCAGTCCTCTGTCACTTGTAGAGTTAGTGAAAATCTTTTCCCATTCTGTAGGCTGTCATTTTGTCTTATTGACTGTGTCCTTGGCTTTGCAGAAGCTTCTCAGTTTCAGGAGGTCCCACTTATTGATTGTTGTTCTTAGTGTCTGTGCTACTAGTGTTATATTTAGGAACGGACCACCTATGTCAATATGTTGGGGGGTATTTCCCACTTTCTTTTCCATCAGGTTCAGTGTGGCTGGGTTTATGTTGAGGTCTTTGATCCACTTGGATTTGAGTTTTGTGAAGGGTGATAGGTTTGGATCTATTTGCATTTTTCTACAAACTACCATCCAGCTATGCCAACACCATTTGTTAAAGATACGAGCTTTTGTCCACTGAATATTTTGGGCCTCTTTGTCAAAGATCAGGTGTTCATAGGTTTTTGGGTTAATGTTGGGATCTTCAATTTGATTCCACTGATCCACAAGTCTGTTTTTATGGCAGTTCCAATCTGTTTTTATTACTGTAGCTCTATAGTATAACTTGAAGTCGGAGATGGTGATACCTCCTGAGATTCTTTTGTTGAACAAAATTGTTTTGGCAATCCTGGCTTTCCTGTTATTCCAAATGAAATTGAGTATTGTTCTTTCAATGGCTGTAAAAAAAACTGTGTTGGTATTTTGATGGGAAGTGCTTTAAATTTGGAGATTGCATTTAGTAGAATTGCCATTTTTACTATGTTGATCCTACCTATCCAGGAACATGGGAGATCTTTCCATTTTCTGATATGCTCTTCAATTTCTTTCTTCAATGATTTAACGTTTTTGTTACATAGATCTGATACTTCTTTGGTTATCATTACTCCAAAATATTTAATGCTATTTGCAGCTACTATGAAGGATGATGTTTCCCTTATTTCTTTTTCAACTCTTTTATCTTTACTGCATAGGAAAGCTACTGATTTCTTTGAGTTGATATTCTTACCTGCTACATTGCTGAAGGTGTTTATCAGCTCTAGACGTTCCCTGGTAGAATTTTGTGGATCACTAATGTATATAATCATATCATCTGCAAATAGAGATAATTTCACTTCTTCTTTTCCAGTTTGTATCCCCTTAATCTCCTTTCCCTCTCTTCTTGCTTTAGCTAAAACTTGGAGAACTATATTGAATTGATAAGGGGAGAGAGGACATCCTTGTCTAGTTCCTGATTTTAGTGGGATTGCTTTGTGTTTTTCTCCATTAAGTTTTATGTTGGCTATCTGCTTCTGCTTCTAATTCTTTTTTTCTTTACAAATCCCAGGAACAGGTTCGAATTTATATCAAGATTTATGTATAATTTTTATTGAGATTACATATAAATATAGAGAAATGTCATATATAGAACAAATATTTCAAAGCAAAAATATTTCAAATAAAGTGGTAAAGACATTCAATTTTTCTCAGCAATTTTCATATGTTGGTACATAGAATTTTCATATCCTCCATTAGGTTCATCATTGAGTATTTAATATTAACTTGTTAATTTATCAACTAACTATTATTAGTTAATTTGTTGATTGTCACTAAAGTTGATCAATTTAAAATTTCAGATTTTACATTAAGCATTTATCCATTTAGAGCTGATACTTTTTTTAGAAAAAATGGATTTAATTTCATTGTTTATGTTGATATCCTAATATAAAAACAAGTTTCTGCTCTGTTACATTTATCAAATTTTCCTCTTTCACCTATAACTTGTCTCATTTCTCTTAGGAGTTTTGTAAAAGTAAAGCTTTCTACTTTTTCTATGGCTATAATTTTAGAACTGTGCAAGACAAAAATAGTGAATGTTTAAGAAACAGTCATGTTCCACTGAGTTTTGAAAAAATTTCTGTGTTGTCTTTACCTCAAGGTGAATGTCAGTAAGGACTATGAATTTAAAATTTATATTCCCCCATGATTATTGTACACATAACACTTCTTACATTCTTTTACAGAATTGCTTCCAAAATATCTTCCTGGTCTATGCTAAGATAACCTTAAATTTCAGATTGCAAGAGAACGAGTGGAATACTACTTTTGAGTTATCAGCCACAATACCAATTAAATGTGTTATCTAAAAGTTTTGCATATGATTATATTTTACACACATATTAAAAACTTTATTAAACAGAAGGATGTATGATTATTCATTATTTTATTTCTATTACTCTATGCAAGGTTTACACAGTAAAGTATACTTACATCCCATGTATGCTAATGAATCAAGTATCTTGAGAGGGAAAGTCATCTTTTAATGAGTCCATAGGTAGAGAACAGAATACAAAATTAGTGTTCAAGCTAATGTGCACTGGACCCATTACACTGGTGTCGAAGTGTTTTTGAGATGTATGTGTCATCTACTTTATACATATTATTTACATCTCTAATTTCCTCTAAAAAGCAGAGAGTTTATGCTTTTGGCTGTATCTTAAATTCCTATAGTTTCCTCAATCCCTCTTTAGGAAACAAATATTTTATGTGTGGCTCTATATAATTTTTTATTAGCAGAGAATCATCAGTTGACCTCAACTTTCCATTGGCAATTAGTTAAAAAAGCAACATAAGTCATTAATGACATTCACAGAACATGGAAATTTATTGAATTTGATACAAGTATGTTTAGTGTACTTCATTTTTTTTCTTATCCAGATAACATGGGTGGTACTAAATTTTTAATGAACTATTGTTTATTATATATAATTTTATGATATAATTTTCTTAATAAATCATTAAAAACAAAGCAACAACCTGTTTTTAGATTCCTTACATCTCACTTGATAATTTTTTCTAGACACTGTGTCCTATTTCTATTCTATTGATCAGATAATGAAATAAATATACTGAATTCCCCCAATTTTTTTGACTGTCATTCTTTAGTCTGGCCTATTTATTCTTATCACTTATATTTTATATACCATTAAATGCAATAGGCAAAATAGTTTTGAAAAAGCTATGAGTCATTTAGAAATGAGGCATGGATTCATGGTGTTCAATATTTACTTTTGCCTATGAAGCATCTCCTCTGGGCTCATTTAGCAGAGTAGGTAATACAGAGCATAATGTCTAGAATGTGGGAATTGTAGATTAAAATGTCATCTCTGCTCCATGTTAGTGGGCCTAATGTCTCTAGATCTTCATTCAACAAATATAACACATATATGTTATATATGTATAAAACGATTATGTATATATATATGTATATATATATACTTTAGGCTATTTTGAAGGATAGGAAAAATATGACTTGTGAGCCATTATTAGAAAACATTGCTCAAAATTATCAGTAAATGTCAGCTACTTTGAATAATAGTTTTATTTCTTCAGCATTACTAGTGATGAGGAGAAGAGACAGTGATAAGGAGGGGCAGAAGGGAGAAGGGAGTTTGAACACGGGGATACATGGATAAAAAATATGACTTTATTTATAATTTTAAAAAATGTAAAACTTGTGGGAAAGCTTAGCATATTTATATTTTAAAGAGAAAAGAGCTAAATACTTATTTAGCATCACTAAATATACTAAAATCTTGAACTCCAAGATAATAAGGAAACTCCAGTTACAGTTACTTTTGCAGCATAAAAATCACAAATTTTTCAGAAGTTAAAAGTAATCTCCGTTTATTTTGAACAAAGTAAACTAAGGAGAGCCTTTCTGATTTGTTTTGTTTTTACACTATAGATGATGGGGTTGATCACAGGAGGTAAAAGAAGAAAAACAGTGGCCATCATTGAATGAACCACTTTGGGGGCTGACCGACCATAGCGATGCACCAGAGACAGACTACAGAAAGGAATGTAGAAAATAGCAACTGCGCCAAGGTGGGACACACAGGTACTGAAAACCTTGTACCTTTCTACAGAGGAGGCAATAGTGAGGACAGAACGAATGATCAATACATAAGACAGGACAATACATGGAATGTCTATCCCTGTGGTTAGAATGAGATCAACTAATCCACATATGCTGTTGGCCCGAGTGTCTGAACATGCTAATTTAATCACATCTGGATGATAACAGTAGGAATGGGAGAGAGTATTCACTTTACAGAAAGAAACAGCCTTAAGGAGCAGAAGTACTGGTACTACTAATACTAGAGTGCGCATAATCACTAGGAAACTTATCTGAGTAATTCTAGAATTAGTAAGAATTGTAGTGTATCTAAGAGGATTACAGATTGCTATGTAACGATCAAAAGCCATAGCTACTAGCACCCCAGATTCTGTAAATGTGAATCCATGAAGAAAAAACATCTGAACAATGCACAAGTCTAGACTAATTTCATTTGAATGAAACCATAAGATCTTCAAGGTGGTTGACATTGTAGATATAGTCATACCCAGGTCAGTGGCTGAGAGCATGGAGAGGAAATAGTACATAGGTTCATGCAGACTATGCTGGGTCACAATGATAAAGAGGATCATGCTGTTTCCAGAGAGGGCAGTGACATAAAGACAACTGAATGGGATGGAGAGCCAGGCACCAGCAGACTCAAGACCAGGAATACCAGTCAACAAGAAGGTTGGTAATTTCAATGTGAAATTGCTGAGGAATTCCATATTGTCCTGCATTTGCATCAACTTCTATTACAATGCTTACATCCTAAAAAGTAACAAATTATATTATCATAAAAATATTATTACAATTTTCTAATTAAAAACTACTCATGGAAATAAATTATGTTACACAGAAAGCTAAAATTTATTAATCTTGCAATTATAACTACAGACATTAGGAAAGACAATGTTATTTTAATACTTAAACCAAGAAAATATTTTCACATAATTCTGCACATTTATATATTTATTTTATATTAATAGACTTTTAATTAAGTCTCATCATAATATGAGCTTAGATAGTCATTTCTAGGAGTGTTGAAAATAGGAATTTTTAGTGAAGGAGGCTTAGTTCCTAGAAAGTAAAACAAATGCATTAAATTTTGGATGTGCCATGTTTAAAATGAGCAAGAGGAAACTACTTAAAGATATTTATGCATTTTGAATGATCCTGTAAATGTATGACACTTCAGACATAGATCTCCAGAAATAGATTCTTTTATTTCCACAGAATAGATAAACAGGCAAGAAGAATAGGTTACTAAAAGAAAAATAATAGACAGATTATTGTAGGAGTTTAAGGGAAAGATTACATCTCCTAAACTATGGAGATTCTGAAAACTTTATGAGTCCCATAAAAGCCAAGAGACCATGGTTTCCCCATGTATATGTTAATAAAAGAGATGAACTGCTTGAGCCGCTAAGTCTAATAAGTACAAAAACATTCAAATTCAGTTCAGAGTATGTTAGTGATCTTGAGAAAACAGGTGCTCTTGCTGACTGAAATAAATGTTCTGTAGTGTAGCTTAGGGAAAGGATATAGAAATGTTGTATGGTTTATTTCATTTTCAAAAATGTATCAATAAAGGCAATGATAGAGACAGGGTGTGACTAAAGAAGGTTGTAAGAGTTATAGTTGTGTTATAAAAAGGGAGAATTTAGATAAACATTCAAATATATAAACTGTGATTTTTAGATACAATAGACTATGGTGAATTTAACAGAGAATAAACAAATTCAATTGATACATAAAAGTCTGAAAGCATCAGGTGATGGGATATAGTACTGGATAATAATTAATTCCAAGAGAGATGATGTTAAGAATTATTATTGACACTAGAGTATGTAAAGTAGGTAGACTGATGGAAAGTCATAACAGGAACTTTTCACTCAATAACTACTGTTCTTTCAAAAAATTATAAAGTATATATTTTGCTCCTTTCCAAAAAGTTTTGAGTGATGATATTAGATCCTGACCAGTTAGTGTAAGGACAGGATAGAAGATAGAATTAGACAAGCAAATGATTCTACATACTTAAGGGTTTTAGAGCTCTGTTCATATAAAATTATGGATTACATAATTAATTTATAAGTTGAATAAAAATTAAATAGTATCAATCTTACTTACCTTGTCAAGGTTTTCAGTCAAATGTTGCACGATATCCACTTTATGCCAATAAATATATTGTAATGTGTTTTTAACTTGTCATTTTTTATGCTATTTTTGTTTTTGTTAACACTCTAATTTGATGACTTTCAACTCTACCTGAGAGAAACAATTACAACATATGGCTACAGACTACTTTTTAATATTATATGGCTGTCCAAAGTAGTATAGAGTATAATATTACCTGAATGTTCTGTAAGACTATTTGAATATTTGTGTGTAAATGATAAACAAATTACAAAGACAACACAGTGAGCATCCTTATCTTTCTTACCAGAGTCATATAGAAACAGGAACTTTCTATGCCTTTGCCATCAGACATAGAACAGGCTATCATGCTGGGACCTTAGGACTTTATAGTAAGTTTGAACTGAACTGTGGGATTATACGTAAGATGTGCACCTCTCTGGGGAAAGTGACAAAGAAGAAACAACATGAATAAAAATGCAAGGTGACATCATTGACTCCCAGAAGGTTTTAAGCTACAATCTCAATTGCACAGTGGTCCCCAGAAGTACCAAATGATAAACAATGGAAAACAAAACATTCATAAGTAGTTGGCTCTCCGTATTGATGTGCTCTGTTTCTTAATCATTCTGCCACATTTACTGTTTATATTTGCACTGCTGTGTCTACATAAATATTCTTTCCTTGTAGCTATCCATCTTTGCCTCTGGCTTATGCAATGCTTTTACCCTCTCTTCTGTGATGATCTCTGAGCCTGTGAGGAAGACTGCTACTTAGATGTTCATTTAGGACTTAGGGTTAGGGTTAGGGTTAGGGTTAACACACCTCATAATTTCTTCATCCCTTTAATTTATAATGGTTGAAAGCAATGTTCAATTTTAAAGTCTTCTCTACACCAGAAAGTATACCAACTTTCCTGTAATCATGTGATTGCCCAAACTAACATTCCTATGAAATTTTCAGTGACAATTCAGATATTCACATTATCTAGGATAGAGGGACTCTGCCTTGCTTCCTTTCATCAGATTCAATCTCCTCAAACAAGATTATATTTTCCATTTAAATGAGAGCCTTTAGCTTTACCTGCCCAGTATGTCATTCTCACTCTGTGGGGACAGTCACCAAGATAAAGGGTGATTTCAATAAGTATACTTACATCATCTTCATTCTCACCCCCTGGACAAGGTGCTAAAGGCCCAATTTTCCCACATGCATTGTTACTTCTGATTAACTTCGGTGGAGACACTATTGAATTTTAAGTTCCTTCCCTAAAGTCTCTTAAATTTGTTTTCTAACATGTCAAATTTCTGTATCCTTATTTACCACAAGAAACAAAAGAGCCCAGAGTCACTAAATGATCTGTCAATTGTCACATTGTAAAATCATTGTCAAGAGTATATGACTCTTGGACCAAAGCTTCTAGAGGCAAGCAATACTGTCTTTGTTGGCAATGAGTAGTTGAGAATCCTGCTCCAAATGGCTCAGGCATATTTTTGACATGCTATGACAAAGGCTGATACACAAGATGCTTAGACAATATACTGAAATGGAGAATTTGACTTAGGATTCTTGCTATTTCCCCAGACTGGAATCTCTGGACCAGGCTCTTGGTAGGGCATTTAGTGTTTAGTGTTGCTAGGAATGTATTACTTAATCTAGATTCTTTCCTTTCTTCCTTCTTTCTCTTTACTTTTCTCTCTCTCTCCTTCCCTCCCTCTCCCTCCCTCTCCTTTCTCCCTACACTCAGTCTCAGCAGATTCTTGATATATGTTATATAGCATAGTTGGTTCCATATGCCAGAATGGGATTTTAGGAATAAACAACACCACCAGGATTGAGATAATATTCTTATTGGCTTCTTCACAATAGTCTTAGTAAAGGACTCACTTATTTTACATAGTTAGAAAGTAGGATCCTACCATGTTGCATGGCTTAATTGGAAATACAGTTTTCCTTTTCCCCTCTATCTGAATGTTTTTACAGACCCAGAATGCCCATGTTAAGAGAAATGTCTCAATATTCCTTATTCTATTCTGCTTGGCCTGAATTTATTCACTTAGTGTTCATTTTCTAGAGAAACAATAGAATAACAGAAATGGCCTGTAAGCTGAATTTGAAGTAAGGACTGTATTCCCCAGCAGGCACCTCTTTTCTCACTGAAATTTTTCTCCATATTCTATGGAATATATTGTCTTCACTAGAATATCCCCTCCATTTCCCTTTTATTCTTAGGAACTGTACTCATCGAGATTTATGAGCTATGCTTAATGGAAGTTTGTTGATCCTTTGTCATTTTTGCTGTATATAAAAGAATTTCACTATGAAGAGAACATTTTATCAGCTACTTTGGCTTGAGAGATGGAGTTGTGCATTCCTTAGACAAGAAGAAAGAACACATAACTTCCCTCTTGCCTAATACTCCATGTTCTATTTTTATATAACATATATTATTTTTATTTCTATAGGATATAACTATTATTAGCATACTATATAATATTACATGATAGAAGGTGAAATAAAACTGTTGCTTGTCAAACATTACAGAAAAGGTAATAAAAATTTGATTCTGACCATGGAATATCTGAACCTAAGTGTGACCATGGAATATCTGGACCTAAGTGTAGAGCATGAGAGGTTCAGAACCAGTCTGTTGCTGAAGAGCTTCTGTCTGGAGGGCATCTTCCTACCTTTCTAGGTCTGACACAATGGACGCCATGATTCTTCCCTCCATCTCAGACTGTGGCTCAGTGGACTTGGATTTCTAGACAGGATGTTCCCACCAAGTCAAGACTTTGTATATAGTACATGACTTTGCCTTCTGTATTCTTGAAGAGTGCACATTTCACACTGACTTTTGATAAATAAAGGATGCCTGAAGCAAAAGAAATAACTGCCCTAGAAATCTACTATGTCTTTGAACAAGCTGTCTATGACTAAAACAGTTCTGACAAAGCCCTGAGATTCAGTTTTGGGTAAAAATCTGAGGTCAGGGTCTATTTAAAGAGCTATGTGGTCTGTCGGTTCCCCCAAGCACTGATTCTTCTCCTCTTTCTTTATCCACTGGTTCATATTCACAATGATTGCCTCTGAGACTGGAAACTAAAGGTAGGAGGATTAACCCCTAACTTTGCTTTCTTGTAGGAACACAAAGACATTTAAATGAATTTTCAAGAAGAGGTTTTTTGGGGATTACAAAATGAGTTTGTGTTTATGCTTACATTTTCTGTTGGAGTATTTATAGCTCTTATTTTAGACATATGTGAAACATGATAGCACATTAATGCTTCACATATGTTTATGTATGACTATGAGAGGTATGCCTATAAACATGAAAGGCACTGACATGTATGTGACCATAGGTGTGTGTGTATATATGGAAGTATGGTTAATTCTCTGTAATTAATGTACATTACATTTACACTTACTGAATAGGTAAAATCAAAATTGTTAGTTATGTAATTAATGTAAAACTCTCATTTCTGTATTCAGGGTTTATAGTGCACAGAATTAATAAATTACATGCCTACTTATATCCCTAATAGTGTAAAATGCAATATCATGATGCATATACATGATGAACTTAAACATGTGGCATTATTTTTAAACAGAATCAAAATGACTCTCGTGGTTAGATAAGACCCTGGTAGAGTATCATAAAGTCATGAAGTTCTAGTCCAATCTGACTGAAGTCCATATTTATATATAAGTATAAATGCACACACATACTCAGAAAGAAACAGATAGAGAAATAGACAAGCCACATGAACAAGAAGGCAGAGATCAAGGTGTTGCCCCTATAAATGTAGGTTTCTTTCAAACTATAAGAAGCTAGAAGGGCCCAAGAGATTCTCCCACAATATCAAAACATGAACCACATTTATTAACATATTGACAATGGATTTTTGGCCTTGGATCTATGATAAATGGATTTCTCTGGTTAAGTTACTAAGTTTTTGAATCTTTATCATAGGAGTCCTGAAATAATGATTGTACCAATGCCTTTATATTGATTTTAATAAAGATTAGCATAAAAGTAATTTTATGCATTTACAGTACTTTATTTAATACATTAAAATATTAATTTTAGTTATTTTTATTTCCCATGATTCCTCTTGCATTGAAATACATCACACATTCCCTTCTACTTTTATATATTTTTTTGCTTTGGCTCACTGAGTTTAATAATACACTTCCAAACTACAGGAAGGAGGTAGTTGAGCAAGGGTAGATTATCTGTGGCTACACCACTGAAGAAAAAGGGAATACATGGATAAAAAATATGACTTTATTCCTAATAATAAAAAGAAAATGGCATTCATCTCCTAACAACCATTAATTCTCAGTAAATTTGGAAGGGATTGGATCTTGTAAGCACCTTCACTATTTGTTATACAACTAAATTGATAAAAAGTTAAGGGTTTATTTTCTTTTACTTTTGAGCTTATAATATAATTACAACATTTTTATCTTTTCTTTACTCCCCCCACCTACCTTGCACATACCCCTTCTTCCTCTCTTTCATCATCTCTCTTTCAAATTTATGGACTCTCTTTTTGCTTGCTATTATGTAAATAAGTGTATATGTAAAGAAATATACATCCGTAGATATAACTTGTTCAGCCAGTATAATTTCACTTGTATGTTTTGAAGGCTGGTATTGGATAAACAACTGGTGTCTTCTTCTCTTGGAGAACTGTTTCTCCAGCTCTCAGCATTTCCTACTTACCTACAGTTCTTTGTGTAGGATTGAGGATTTGCATGTTTTCCACTGCCCACTTTAACATGTCTATTGTTCTTATTCAGTTTAAATTCAGGCAGCCATGTTGGTGAGATGTTATGGGTATAGTTTCTGACATTACTAAGAGATACACTCTCACAGGCCCCGTTTTCTACATTGTGTCCTGAGCCTTAGCTATGAGAGTTAAAATATTTGTAACTCTATCTATTGGTACTGTGCTGCCAGCTCTTTTTGTTATTGTTGTTGTTCTGATTTTTTTCTTTTTCTTCCTTTCTTATACATTACATAGTGACCACAGTATCCTCTTCCTCAGCTCCTTCCAGTTCATTCCCACCTCTCCTCTCCCCCAAGAAACCACTTCTCCTCCATTTTCTTCAGAAAATAGTAGACTTAGCCATCAGGGAAATGCAAATTAAAACAACTATGAGATTTATTCTTATATCTGTCAGAATAGGTAAAATCAAATACACAAGTGACAGTTCATGCTGGTAAGGATATGGAAAAAGGGAAACACTCCTCCATTGCTGATGTGAGTACAAACTCAATACTTTTAGAAATCAAAGTAACAGTTTCTCTGAAAATTGGGAATCAGTCTACCACAAGACCCAGCTACACCATTCTTTGGTGTATACCCAAAGGATTCTTAATCATACCACAAGGACACTTGCTCATCTATGTTCATAGCACCTTTATTCTTAATCGCCAAATCTTATACCCTATTTTTAATTGGAATATTTGGTTTTGTTGATTCTTAGGTAATTGGATATATAAATATCCAATATGTTTTGGACATTAGTCATCCCTAATGTGGAGTTGTTAAAAAATCTTTTCCCATTTTGTCCAATTAATGGTGTCTTAATTGACTTAAGAGTTTTTGAGTTTCATATGGTTCAATGTACTCATTATTGATCTCAGTGGCTGTGCTATCAATACTATTAGTTCAGAAAGTCATCTTCGGTGCCAGTAATTTCAAGGATATTTCCCACATACTCTCCTAGCAAGTTCAGTGTATCTTGTTTTATGTTGAAATATTTGATCAACTTATATTTGAGTTTTATGCAGTTTGCTTAAGAAGGACCTATTTGTATTTGTCTACATGCAGATATCCAGTTAGAATAACTTGTTGAAGATGCTTTCTTTTTCCATTGTGTGATTCTGGCTTCTTTATCAAAAATCAAGTGTCCATAGTATATGGATTTATGCCTGGGGTTTGATTTGATTCATTTGAGCAATGTGTCTATTTTGTGTCAAGATTATGTGGTTTTTATTATTGTAGCTCTGTAGTACAGCTTAAAATCAGGGATGATGATACCTCTGGCAACTCATTCATTGTTTAGAATTGTTTTAACTGTCCTGGGTATTTTTCCCCATAGAAATTGTACAGTGGGATTATGTTACATTGTAAATAATTGTCCTGCCTGCTATTTTAATATAAAGCTGATTGGCCAGAATGCAGACAGGAAGTTGAGCAGGGCTACCAGATTAAGAAAACTCTGGAAACAGAAAGAACTGAACAGAGAAACCAGAGGAGATACCACGGAGACACCATGATGAAACGCTAGCAGATGCAGAGGAAAGAAGTTGAAATGCTGCTCTGAGAAAAGGTACCAAGCCGCACAGCTAAAAAAGATAAGAATCATGAGTTAGATTAAGAATTAGGAGTTATCAATATGTCTAAGCCACAGGCCGATCAGCATAAAATTAATATAAACATCTGTGTGTTTCTGTGGGACTGTGGGTCTGGACCATACCAGACAGGCCAGAAACATAACACTACAAAATTGAGTATTTTCTTTTCAAAGCTTGTAAAAATTTGTGTTAGAATATTGATAGGAATTGCTTTGGAGCTGCAGATTACTTTTGATAAGATGAGCATTTTTACTATGTTAATCCTAATAATCTATGAGCATGGAGACATTTCCATCTTCTGATATATTTTTCAATTTCTTTTTTCAAAGACTGGAAGTTTTCATCATAAAGTCTTTTACTTGCTTGGTTAATGTTTCTTCAAAATATTTGATATTATTTGTGTCTATTGTGAATGGTGCTGTTTCCCCAACTTTTTCCTTCGTCCACTTGTCATTTATATAGATTGGCTACTGATGTATATTATATCTAGCCATTTTATTAAAGGTGTTTATCAGCTTCAGAAGTTCCTGGTAGAATTTTGGAAATTTTAAATACTTATGTTTACTATCATATCTTCTATGAAAAGAAATGCTTTGACTTCTATTTTTCCAATTTGTATTTCCTTGATCTCCTTGATTTGTCATATTGTTCTATCTAGAAGTTCAAGTACTATATGGAATGGATATGGAGAGAATGAACAGCCTTGTCTTGTTTCTGATTCTAGTGGAGTTGCTTTGAGTTTTTCTCCATTTAATTTTATTTTGGTTAAAGGCTTGCTGTAAATTGCATTTATTATGTTGAAATATGTTCCTTGCATTCCTACACTTTTTAAGACTTTATCATGATGAGGTGTTGAAATTTTTTAAAGGCCTATGCAGCATTTAATGAGAAGATCATGTGTTTTGTTTTGTTTTCAGTTTGTTTGTATTGTGGACCTGATGGAAGAGAAAGTGGCAACTAGCCTTGAAAGCTTTGGCACTGGAGACTTCTCAGCACAGACACTGAGAGAAACAACTAATAAATGGGATCTCCTGAAACCGAGAAGCTTCTGTAAGGCAAAGCACATGATCAATAAGACAAAATGACAACTTACAAAATGGAAAAATATCTTTACCAACTCCACATCTGACAGAAAGCTGATGTCTAAAATATTTAAAGACTTCAAGAAACTAGTCATCAAAATACCAAATAACCCAATATAAAAAAACAGACTATAAATCTAAGCATAGAGTTCTCAACAGAAAAATCTCAAATGGCTGAAAAACATTTAAGAAATTGCTCAGCATTCTTAGCCATCAGAGAAATGTAAATCAAAATGACTTGGAGATGCCATCTTACACCTTGCAAAATGGCTAAGATCAATAATACTGATGAAAGTTTATGTTGAAGAAGATGTGGAGAAAGGAGAACACTCTTTTACTGCTGGTAGGAATGCAATCCTGGTACATTCACCCTGGAAATCAGTATTGTAAAACTGGAATCCATCTACCTCAAGAACCAATGATACCACTATTGGGCATATGCCCAAGGAATGCTCAATCATACAAGATACTTGCTCAATTATTTTCATATCAAAATTATTCATAATAGTCAGAAGCTGAAACTAACTAGATGCTCTTCATCAATAGAATAGATAAAGAAAATGTGCTACATTTACACAATGGAGATGTAAAACACAATGACATAATGAAATTTGCAGGCAAATGGATGGAACTAAGATAGATCATCCTGAGTTAGGTAACTGAGACCCAGAAAGACAACTGTTGCATATACTCACGCATAAGTAGATATTAGATGTAAAATAAATGAGAAGCAGGCTACGAACCACAGTTCCAGAGAACCTAGCTAAAGAGGAGGATCCTAAAAGGAATACATAGATCAGCCTGGGAAGGGGAAATAGATGAGATCTCCACAGTAAACTGTGAGTGAGGAGGCAATAGAAGGGGGGAGATCGGGGATGAGAACATGAGGAATTGAATGATTGATCTAGGGTAGGAATGCAAAGAGTGATCAATAAAAGTGATGTCTTAATAGAGAGAGACACTATGGGGTTAGGGAGAAACCTGGTGCTAGGAAAATCCCAGGAATCCACAAAGATGACTCAAGCTTAGTCTACTAGCAATAGTAGAGAGGGTACCTGAACTGGCCTACCCCTGTAACTAGACTGGTGAATACTACAACTGTCATCATGGAGCCTTCATCGAGTAATTCATGAAAGCAGATGCAGCAATCAAGAGCCAAGCACCAGGCCAAGCTCCCATAGTCTAATCAAAGAGAAAGAAAAGGGATGATATGAGCATGGCATCAAGATCATGATGGGGAAATCTAAATAGGCAACTGAACCAAGGGGAGGAGAACTCATAAACATTAGACATTTGTGGAGCTGGCATGGGATCTGACTAGGCCCTCTGCATAAGAGAGACAGTCGTATAGCCTGGACTGTTTGAGGGCCTCCAGGCAGTGGGATCAGTATTTACCCATGGTGCATAAGCTGCCTTTATGGAGCACATTACTGTAGTGGAATGCTAGAATATAGAGGGAAGTTCTAGTGATTTGACATATCACAATGACTTCAGAAGACACAACCCCTGATGGGATGTGGCCAGGATAGATGGAGCCCAAGAAGACCCACCAGATGGCCTGCTTTGGTTCCTGACCACTCTGGGATAAAGCTGAACATCCTGTGCAGAGTTCTGTATCTCCTAGAATTGCTCTTTGTATCTGTAAGTCTTTCCTCTCCTCCTAATAAATATTAATCCTTGTATGGTGTGCCCTAATAGAATAATTCCAAGGATACATTACCCATGACTGGATGCCTTGCTCAGTCTTGGTGCAGGGGTGTGGGGAACTTGGTATGGCCTCACTGAATGTACTAGGCTTTGATAACCCCCCCTTCACCATGAAAGGCCATACCTTTTTGGAAAAAGGGATAGGTAGTATGTGGGGGTCTGCGAGAAACTGTGGGGGAATGGGAGAGATGAGAGAGGAATCTGTGGCTGGTATGTAAAATGAATAAAATAAATTTCTTAAATATAAAAAGGGCTATAGTCCATCTTGGCATCAAGAAACATGTTTACAGGCAGCTAGGCATGTTTCATACACAGTCAGGATACCGAAAATAAAGAGACAGTGGATGTTATAATTATAAAACCTCAAGTCTCACTCCAGTGACCTACTTTCCCTAGCAAGACTCCACCTTTAAAGTTTCTATAATTTTTCCAAACAACACTGTCAGCTATACATAAAGTGTTTAAAGACATGAATCACAGAGAACATTTCATACTCAAAATGCACCACTAGCTTGATGTATTCTGTTTTATATCACATTGAGCTCAAAATACCTTAGGAGGCATTTCTATCCCCAGCTCACAATATTTTACACATATTTTTCTGACTTCTTTTAAAACAACTATCTAAAATATTTTTGTTCTAACTTTGACATTTAATCATTATACATAAGCCAGGTTTTCTTTTTGTCAGTTTTCAAACTATTTATAAAAAAAAATATATTTAAAGTGTGTAGTGTAAACATCATAGAACTGTTTATATTTTAAGTTTATAGCTTGCCTATTTTTAAATCCTAGTTGTCCAAGAATACATGTTTATACATTCACTTTAGTTTTTATTTGACACCCTCAAGACATTTTACTATCCAAATAGTATTGAGGTATATTTTTTCCATAACATGTAGTGAGGTTTTTTTTACATTCTCTGTTCTTTTTTTTTTAATTTATTTAGCTTTATTTATGTGCATTGGTATAAAGTTGGTATATCTCTGGAACTGGAGTTACAGGCAGTTGTGAGCTGCCATGTGGATGCTGAGAATTGAACCCGGGTCCTCTGGAAGAGCAGCCAGTGCTCCTAACCCCTGTGCCATCTCTGCAGCCTCCTCTCTGTTCTTAATATAATATATACAAATGCTTGAGCATTTTATTCATTTTCACAACGTGTTTTGATTATATTCCTTTGCAGTTCCCCATCCAATTCCTCCCAGATCTTCAAGCTTCATGTTTGATTGTTCACTTTTATTTATAACCCAATACGTCTAATTAGTGCTGCCTATATGCACACAGGTTTGGAGCCCTGTAAACATACCAAGGGACATACCTCTGAAGAAACAGCTCATCTGTAGCAGCCACCAAAATTAACATCCCTTCAGCTAGGAATGAAACCTAATGAGGAGTCCCTCTTCCCCCATGCTAGATTTCCTACTGAATCTTCTACAGATCTTGGAGAGCCAACCACAGCTCCCATGAGCACATGAGTACGAAGGTGTTAAAGACAGCTATACTTCTATCTTCCCAGACCTCTGGCTCTTACAGTTTTTCTGCTCTCCTCTTCCTTCTTGTTCTCTGAACCCACAGAGGGAGGATATATAAGAAAGATACCTTATTCTTGGCTGAGAACTGCATGAACACTTATGCTCAGTATCTTGACTAGTTCTGTGTCACTTTATTAACCATATAGTAATTTCTAATGGTAGTGACTGTAGCATGAAATCCTTAGTAAGGAAATCCTAAGAGGACCACAGATAGATTTGCTACACTGTGAAACATATCATATCCCAGAACTGAGAGAAAAAAACAAGGACTGATTCTAATCTATGAGTTTAGGAACATTAAAATTCTTCCACAGAGAATTTTCCTTCATATACTGGAGTGCCAGATTTTCCTTCCTGACATCCTGATTTTAGCATAGTAAATTAGTCTTGTCTGGGCATTTACCTCTGTGTACAATTAAAACTTTCTGGCAATAAAGATATTAGCTGGGATTAGTTATCTGCTATTTCTAACCTCTGAGATAAAATGGCAGCCTTTGCATTTGAAATGGACACTGACTTTTGTCAGTGATCATATAAGAGGAGCAGCAGGTACGAATTGAAGTTCAAGGTGTCTGCCCACCAGGAGGAAAATCCCTGATGGATACATTAAGGCCACAAACTCCAGAATGCCTTTTGTTTCTGCTGTGATTTTACAAGTTTGCTGCAGCCATCTTTTTCTCCTGTCTGGCCTCAGTGGACAAACACACACACACACACACACACACACACACACGTGAGTGCATACCACATGCCCACACATAAGATTTTTAAATTACACTGCCACAAATACATAAAATTCAATTGGACAATGTTGTGCACAGACTGGCCTCCAAAAAGAAATTCAAGGGTTTTATTTTTTATTTAAAGAAAGCCAGCATTTAGTATTTTAAAGAGAAGTTTACATTAGTCATTAAGAAGCAAAATTAATTAACTCAGTTATAGTAACAAAAGAAACTATTTGAGAAATACAATGTGGCCAGTTCTCTAGAAGCATCTGAAAGTGCAGACAAAAAAAAATAAATTAATTACTTATGTTTGATAAGGCAGGTGTGGGTTCACAGGCATTTAATCATAAACATCCAAATCACATGCACGCTGGGAATTGAGCTAAGGCTTTCTTCAGTGGGCTTTCACTACATGACAGACTGGTGAGCATTTTAGGCCCTCTGAGTATAGAGGGGTGAATCATCATCCCTAGGGCTTTATATCTTAAAAGGCATCAGAGGGGAAGAAGCACAGTCAGCCTTTCAGAATGTGACATCAAGACTGAAGTAGCACAGTTCTGGCTCATCACTGTCTTGAAGTGTTGACCAGGTGGCTCACACCTTGGTAAGTGTCTGAAAATCCTAATGTTATTTTGAGGACCTCATCAGTCAGGAGCACTATAAGGAGCAGCTTACCTTATCTAGCTATGATTTTTACCATTTAATCCTCACTGCAATATGGAAGCAAGTCTTGACAAAAAGATCTTCATAACAGAGAATCAACCTCATTAATATCATTCCACTATTAGTGTAAAAAATTTGATAAATGATGTCATGTTTAACTTCAGTTTAATGCTGAAATTCATGCCAACTCCACTCTCTGAAAACCTTCTATGTCTCAGACTGTAACTGTTACCTTACAGTTCCACAAACTAAGGACTTGAATTCTAAAGCTCTTCTGAACCACAGATAGAACTAAAAAAAAACTTTCCATGCATAATTTTAGCTTACTCTAGATTCTCTGAAAATCTATGCTTTTTACAGAAAAATAAAAGACTTTCTGGAAACACAAAATATATCCTAATGAAATTCAAAATAAAATATTGCCATTTGGACCAAGTAAGCAGAAAATATGTTTTGGGGTTTTTTTTTTTTTCATTTAGAATACGTGTTGATAATGACAAGTAAAAATATTCTTACTTTATATTTCTAGATTGATTACTAAGCCTGAAGTTTGATTGTATATAAACTAAGGGTTTCTATTTGTGTTTGGTATAGAATAATTTAAAGCCAGATTTTAAACAGAATTCAAAGACTAAAAGATTAAGACATTGCAAGTCAGTCACTATATATCCCGGAGAATATCAATATCTAAGCCAAGACGTCCAGTTTTCTAAAAAAACAACTGAAAGTTATTAAAAAGGAACAAGATCGCTTTTCCTTCAGAAAAGAGGGGTGCAGTTAGTGGAAAAAAAGTTAGCCTGAAGGAATGAGGCCTGGCCTGTCTGTAGATGAGCTCTGCAGAGAAGGGACTTTAAGAGCAAAAGCCCTACATTCCTCTTAATATTGCATTTACCTCAACAAAATTAACATTAAACAACCTTGGAAGTCATCCTGCAGAAAACAACTAAAATTTCAACTAACCAATAGGTAGCCATAAGAACAAAGTAAGCAGAAAAAAATCTCTTGCAGGATCCCTTTGCAATACTTCTGCAGATTTCCAATAACATTCATCTTTTTTCAGGTCACTATTCGAAGCATGTCTTGGGAGTTGGATCACACCAGCAACAACAGGAATTTCTTTATCAAGAACTAAGATACTTAATGGATCTAGGTTCTTGAATAAGGTAGACACAAGCATTAGTTACAACAACTGAATTTTTCTATTGGGGAATTTATTTGAAAAAACAATAATTTCAAATTGTATATGTACAACAAAATACCATATTGTCCCTTGACATATGTAACTTACTTAGTAATTAAAATAAAATGTTATAAATAGCATGAAAGCTTAACAAAAATTGAATAGAAAATCGTAGGTTAGTAAATGTAAACAGAAAACGTGGTGATTTGAAAATAATACACTTTGAAAGAAAAATAAGAGTAAACACGTTAGTAGCTGTGTTAAATTAGAAATCACACACAAATTTTAAAAGGAATTGGTAAATACGACAAACTAACAAAATGTATATGTGTATGTAATAATCAATGAAAGTAAGAGCTCACGAATTTTAAAGAGAGTAAAAAAGAAAATAGGAAAGAAAATGAAGAGATGTTATAACTAAATTAGAATATCAAACACTTAAATAATAAACTACAAAAAGTAACAAAAATTTAACAAGAATAAATGAGAAGTTATAAATGTGCATTTTAATGTTACAATAAAACTAAATATCTTATACAGTTAATATACACAAATAAATATTCCTTAAAAAGAAAAAATATAACTAGAAATTAAAATGTCAATCAAAATTCAACTAAATAGACATTTTTAAATGCAGTGTTTAATGTAATGGTTGACAACATTAAAAACTGAAGAACACAAGGCTGTTCATTGAAAATATTCAGCCTCAAAAAATATATATCTCCAGCTAAGTGCTACATATTGAAGTGCAGGTTAACAGTGATAAAAAGATTATGCTAACCCAGGGTACTAGCAAACAATAACAACAAAATCAAAGAAATACAAATATGCAATGAATCAATTAGGATATATCTTTTGGAATATTGCTTTGCAAACCTGCATGTGGGTAAATAAACAGGAATAAACACAAAATCACTCAAAAAGGGAGTGTCCTTTTAAGTAATAATTATTAATATTTTAATGGCACATTTTGTTATGCTTTCATATAGCTACTGTTGTATACTGCGTATTTGGATATTGATAAATACCACTATAGCTTTTCTGACCTATTTTCCTCAAATTTGATTGCATTTCTAAGAATAATTTTTATGTCTCTTCGTTTGACAGCACCTTAAAGGGCTCAATAGGACACAGTCAGGCATTTAAGCTATTCTATGCTCAGCATCACACCACATCTCTTTGGAGACATCCATCTTGATTCCCACACATGCTGGTATGTCCATTCTCAACATCTCCATTACTGAAATTTCTACTTTCTATTTGGTTGGGTTCCCAGGGATGGAATCTGCACACATTTGGATCTCCATCCCCATATGTCTCCTGTACACTGTTGCCATCCTGGGTAACTGCACCATCCTCTTTTTTATAAAATCAGAGCCTTCCTTGCATGAACCCATGTATTATTTTCTCTCCATGTTGGCTCTCTCTGACCTAGGACTATCCATCTCCTCTCTTCCTACCATGCTCAAGGTTTTCTTGTTCAATTCTCCAGAAATTTCTCCTAGTGTTTGTTTTGCCCAGGAGTTTTTTATTCATGAATTCTCTGCTATGGAATCATCTGTACTTCTCATTATGTCCTTTGATCGCTTCATTGCCATCTGTAACCCTCTGAGATACACTTCCATCCTTACCAGTGCCAGGGTCCTTCAAATTGGGCTTGCGTTTGCTCTCAAGAATGTTTTGTTGATCCTGCCTTTCCCTGTAACTCTAATGCATCTAAGGTACTGCAAGAAGAATCTGTTATCACATTCCTACTGCCTCCACCAGGATGTCATGAAGCTGGCCTGCTCAGACAACAAGGTTGATGTTATCTATGGTTTATTTGTGGCTCTCTCAGGCATCCTGGACATAACATTTATTTTCTTGTCCTACGCTCTGATCCTGAAAGCAGTGTTGGGCATTGCCTCCCAAAGGGAAAGGCTCAAGGTTCTCAGTACCTGTGTCTCCCACATCTGTGCTGTGCTCACCTTCTATGTGCCTGTCATCTCCCTCTCTGTTATCTACCGCTTTGCCAAACGCAGTTCCCCTGTGACTAAGATTCTCATGGCTGACATTTTCCTACTTGTTCCTCCAGTGATGAATCCCATTATATACTGTGTAAAGAGCCAACAGATAAGAAATGTGATACTAGAGAAACTGTGTCAGAAACAAAGCTGACAAAGATGTATGATATCATGAAAATGCAATCAGTGATGTCAGAAAATCAAAAAGAATGAATCAGTAAGAATTCACAATGTATGTCAACTCCTCAGTATCACTTTTTCACATTTATTATATATCAATATCAAGGAATCAGTCTTGCAAATTTCTTGATATAATACTGAGACATTTATGTAAGCATAGATTATATTTCTACTTTTAACAATGTGGCATTATCAGTTTTAAGATTACAATATTACAAAGGTTTTCATCTTTAAAGAATTATTCCATACGTTTACTTGAAAACTGACAATGTACATTCATAGAAAAGGTTTAGTAATAAACATGACTGAAGATTGTTTCTTCAGTTAAACTAGTCATCATCAAGACAGTCTTGGAAATTAAAAATATTGCTATATAGCTCATAAAACAAAATTAATATGGAAGATAAGCTTATATATAAAAACCACTAAAGCAAACATCAAGAGTAAATATTTTGATTAGTAGAAATAATTTTGATTCATTTATTTTCTTAAACATTTTCTTCAACTAAAATCATCCAGTCCATCTTTCAGGTCTCTATGGCAATTACACACAATAAAAAAAAATTCTTGAGGGAATTGCTCAGTTTCACTTAAACTGTCTTCTCAACTAAGCCTCAACTTTCTACTCTCATTCTCAATTTTATGCTGTATAATTATATTAAGTTTAACAAATTCCCTTATTGCTTATATTAAATTACATAATTATATCTAGTTATATTAGATACATAAGTGGATTTCTTATATACTATAATTACTTAGTTGACAATTGATCAACTTGACCTACATTCAGCAAGCAGCATCAGCAAACCAAAACTGTCCTGTACCTATTAGACATTTCTCATCCATCAACCAACTTGTCCACACCTTCTCAGTCCATCAATTCTGCTCTTATTCAGTTATTATGACTTGAACCTATTCATTCTCTCCTATTACAAAGCCCCATGAGTGCCCTATGCCATCATGAGAGCGCCCCTGGATAAGGTCTTCTTTGCAGTTCTCTCATAAGTTTCTTGGTGCCACAACTTAGCAACTAAATAATAATTTGGACTGATAACCACCTACCAATAACTCTATGTTCACATTTTAAGCCCTTTGTTTTAACTCTTGTCTAGAGACGCATTTGATAAGTCAGATTTCTGAACCATTGTACTTTAGGAAAATCAACTGGGTCACAGGAATAACAGATCTTTGTTCTTTAGATTTTAGAACTGTGCATAAGTTATGCTAATATCCTAGCACACACATTTGGGCTAAAAACACAGGCTTGCTTCTCAGAAGCTCCATACAGAGCTGGAAGCCTTTCTTCCTGACTCTGGCTTAGACAAGAATATCTTCCTTCAGTCTGGAGTGTTCTTCCTGAATCCTTGTTTTGAGTGGGATCTGTTCTCTAACCGTAAGGATGAGGATTGTTTCCCCTTAATCTTATAAAAATGTTCCTTTCTCTCCAACTGACTCTTATCCACTCAGGGAAAGTCTAGATAGGCTTTGTTTGCACATCTTGACCCAGTGTTCACCAATTCTGCTGACTCAATTTACATTTTCATATATTCATGGGGAATAGTCTGAAACTTCAATGGCCTCCTTATGGCACTCATCCCTGTCTATATTGTCACCTCTAGGACACTCCTTCCCATTAAATCTGTTCTTCCTTTCTCCTTTAGCTATGGATTTTCTCTTCAATTCCCCTTCGTCTTTCCACATGTTGCTCTTAATTCTGACACCATTTCCCCTTTGTCTATCTCTGACACATTATCTTCTTCACCTTGACCCATCAGCTCACAGCTACTACTAGAATATTAGAATTCTAAGATAACCAGAACCCTCAGGAGACTCATGCTTCCCTACAACCAAAATAAAAAGTGCCCATCTCATTGTAAAACACACTGGTTAATTTAAAGGGAGTATGTACCCATATTAGCTTTGGCAGCAATCAAATGGCTGTCAGATGTCTTCCCAAACATCACCTAAAAGGTAGTTCAAATCTCAATTTCATTAGGCATTAGAGACAAAACCTTAAAAGTATTCTCTACAAGGTTGAAAAACAGTATCATTACAACCAAATATGGTGGTATACACCTGTAATCTCAACACTCAGGAAAAGGAACACGAGTTCAAGGTCATCCTCACTACACAGGCCTAGAGTACATAAAACCTTATCTGAAAATTATATATAGTTTTTATAAAATTTAAAATTTATATGTTACTCTTCTATAAGTCAGTAAACTTATTTTTGTCTCATTTTTGTCAAAATACAATTTGGATTCAAGTATAAAGTAGAGTAAATATAAGACATAAATTATATAAACTACTAACTTTTATACCAGAATTATTTTACTCAGGATAAAAATTTATGATTTCCTTCTGTGCCAATATAAATTTATGTTTATTTATATATGTTATATAAAGGTTTATTTTCTACCTATGAACATTATAAATTAAGTTAAATATAATAAATAAATTTTATTTTTATTGACATAGAATAGAAGGCCTATACAAATTGGATAACACAATAATGTGTTTCACACTAGAAATCCAACCTTAAATGAATGTATAAATATAAGATAAGTAAGTGATTGCTTAAAATTAATTATTGTCTAATGTTAAACATGCACCCTCAAGCTTCATAATAAAACAAAAATCTATGCATTTAAATACTTTTGGTTTGTACTGTTTGCCTGAAATGTATGTAAAATAAAGCAGATAACACAGAATTCTCAGAGATCCTGGTTAGGTTTAGTGTCATAATTTATATGACTAAAATAGTTTCCAAAAGCTTTTAGGTGTCTTACTACCTTGAAATTATGCTGTCAAATAAGCAGATATTTACTAAATACCTAGATAGAATCATAGTTCACATTGTGTAAATTTTATTTCATGGACTTTTGTTGTACCCTGGTTGTTAGGCCCCCAGATAGAACACCAGAGATGCAAATTCTCCAAAATGCAAAAGCAAGGTTTATTGAAATTAAAAACATAGATCACAGACTATGCTAGAGAGGATGCGAGAGGAGGGGAACACTCCTCCATTGTTGGAAGGAGTGTAAACTTGTTCAGCCACTTTGCAATGCAATATGGCAGTTTCTCAGAAAACTGGGAATCAGTCTCCCCAAGGATCCAGCAATACCACTACTGGGCATATACCCTAAAGATGCACATTCACACTCCAAAGGCATTAGCTCAACTATGTTCATAGCAGCATTATTCATAATAACAAGAACCTGGAAACAACCTAAATGCCCCTTAACTGAAGAATGGATTAACAAGCTGTGGTACATCTATACAATGGAGTAGTAGTAACTCAGCAGTAAGAAAAAATGATATCCTAAAATTTGCAGGCAAATGGATGGATTTGGAGAATATCTTCCTGAGTGAGGTCTCACAAACCCAGAAAGATAAACAGGGGAGGTACTCACTTATTAGTGGACTTTAAAACAAAAAGCAAAGCATGTTCAAGCTGCAAACCACAACCACTGAACAGCTTGGGATCTGAAACATCTTGGACAAGTACCTTGGAGCCGATTCCCTCCAGAGGAACACCTGACCCAGTCTTGATGTTGGGATGAGGAAAGTGGATTTGTATGGAATGGATGCTGAACTAAGCTACCTTGGGACCTTGGGACTGCTCTTGCTGGGGAGGAGATAAGGAGATAGAAAGAAGAGAGAGTGACTGGGAGGGATGGGAGGTGGAAGGGAGTTTGAACAAGGAGATACATGGATAAAAAATGAGGCTTTATTCATAATAAGAAAGAAAAGAAAATAAAGGTTGCAATAAGAACTTTGGTCCAGCACTCAGCAATGGCAGTGGCCAAAGGAGGTACTAGCCCTTCTGCAAGCTGGGTTCTTTTAAGGCAAAAATTGCAAGGTTATACATCAATTAGGGGTCATGGTTTGGATCTCAGGCTTGAAAAGCCAATGAAAAATCGAGTCCGATGGTTCTTCTGAAAAATTCTAGAAAACAAATGAAAAAAAAAATAAGTACAGAGTTGACATTACCCCTACTTCACTTGCTTAGATAATCAGGCCAAATCTAACAAAATCGTAAAATTATAAAGAAGAGGCTGGAAAGAAAGTTCAGCAGTAAAAGCACTTGCTGTTCTTGAAGAAGGCCCAGATTTAGTTTCCAACACCCACATGGTAGCTCACAATTGCCTATAATTCTACTCACAGAAAAGTCAATGTTTTTTTCTGGCCTCCACAAGCACCAGGCATGCATTAGTACACATACATAAATGGAGACAGACACTCATAGGGATAGAAATCAATAAATCACTTAAAAATCATAAAGAATGTGAATGTAGAAATGTTTTTTTAGTTTATGTATCTTTTATGTGTACATGAAATTATTCATAAATAAATGTGTTTGAGAAACACACAGCAAGATTCAGAGGCAAGGGACACTAGGGGAAAAAGAGAAGGAAAGAAGACTGGAGAAAATGGAAAGACATCTTGTTTCAGTGGAAAGCATCAATGTGTCCCTGGGATTGCCCATATAAAACAAAGGCAATAGATTGGTTTTTTTCATCTGTTGATTTAGTTCTCTGTGATTAGTTCTTATTCTACTGGCTCTTGAGCTACCACTCTCATGAAGCTACCAATTCATAACTAAAAACTATTGTAAAAATCATGACTCCAGCCACTGGAAAAGTCTATAAGTTATGTGAGAGTCAATTCTGAATTATGAAATAAGAAATGTAATCATTTTTCATTATTGAAAATGTAAAAGTGACCTGATGCTTGTACACAGGCTCAGGAATATACAACAGTATAATCAAATCAACTAGGGTTTTAAGATAGTTACACTAAATTTAAAGAGTCAAAAATAATCCTGAACACCCATTGGAACAAGACGTAAATGGCACTCAACCCAGCCTAGGCAGAGAGCCCAGTCTCCTGGATGCAGGCTCTCGACACAGCCCTTGGAACCCCACCTCGAATCATCTCTCCCCTAAATTCAGACCATCATGGAAAACCCCTGTAGGCTAGAATCCCTAGTAAAATGCAGATTGCTAGACACCCCCAAACTACAAAACCTCACCCCAACAACCAGCTCCCCATCACCCAACAATCCCAGTGGAAACCCAAGACCTACAGTCCCCCAGAACATGTTGGATCAAGAAAGATTCTCTCAGAACCATAGTTCCTCAGTTCCTATTGGATAAGATCAGCTACCTGAGACCCACAGTTCCAAACACCAACTTAATTAAGAGTGGCCACCTAAGACCCACAGTGTCTCAGCACTGTAGTGAGATTATGGTATGTTATAAATATTTGTCCCTCCTACTGGTTTAATAAAAAGCTGATTGGCCAGAGGTAGATAGGAAGTATGTGCAGGGCTACCAGACTAAGAAAACTCTGGGAGCATCACAAAGCAGAGCAGAGATGCCACAGAGATGTCAGGAGACACAGAGGAAAAAAGTTGAAATGCTGTTGAGAAAAATTACTGAGCTGAATGGCTGAACAATATAAGAATAATGGGTTAGTTTAAGAGTAAAAAGTTAGCAAGTTATGTGCCTGGGCCCTAGGCTGATCAGTGTCAAAATAATATAAGGGTCTATGTGATTCTGTGGGCTGGGTGTGTTTCTGTGGAACTGTGGGTGTGAACCTTGAGGCTAGGCCCAAAAGTCATGACCAGAAACATAATACAATACATCACCTACTGGATTAAGAGGTGGCAACCCACAACTTTCCAGCTTATATTAGATCAAGAACCCCTAGAGGATCAAGAGTTCCCTCTGGATCAAGAGCTCATATTGGATTGGATTGGATTGGATCCCTGAGACATAGAATGAGCCAGCTCTTATTACACCAAGAACAGTTCACTGTGATACAGAATACACTACCTCCAAGTCGACCAAGAAGCAAGATTGGAGCAAGAGATGCTTCCTGAGACAGACACACCCAGAACAGATTGCACCAAAATCAGCTCCCTCGTATACAAATAAATCCTGCAGAGATCGGAGGAAGCAATGTACTGACATCAGTGCAAGAATACATATAACAACATAAAGAACAACATGGCACCACCAGAATCTCATAACTCTACAAGTCCTGATCATGGCAATGCAGAAGGAGCAGAAAGAAATGACCTTTAAAAACAACTTTATGATGATAAGAAAAGCCTTTAAAGACAAAATTTAAAAGTCCCCTTAAAGAAATAAGAAAATACAAACAAAAAATTGGAAGAGATCAAAAAATCCCTGAAAGAAAATAAGAAAATCAAGAAAAAGAAAACAAACAGACATAGGAAACATTTCATGATTTAAAAATTGAAATGGGAGCAATAAAGAAGACATAAACTGAGGCAATGCTGAAAATGGAAAATCTTAAGAAACAAATGGGAACTACAGATGCAAGCATAACCAACAGAATGCAATAAATGGAAGAAAGAATCTCTGATATGAAAGATTTAATAATGGAAATAGATATGTCAGTCAAAGAAAACACTAAAACAAAAAAAGTCAAAACATAAAATGTCCAGGAAATATGGGACACAATGAAAAGACCAAGCTTAAGAATAATTGGAATTGAGCTAGAAAAAAAAATACCAGCCCAAAGGCACAGAAAATATATTCAACAAAATTACACGAGAAAATTTTCCAACCTAAAGAAGAAAATACTTGTAAAGATACAAGAAGTTTATAGAACACCAAATAGACTAGACCAACCCTCTCCCCAAAAATCTGCTTACTACCTAGTAATCAAGTCAGTAAACCTATAGAACAAAGGAAAAATAAAAGCTGCAAAGGAAAAAGGACAAGTTATCTAAAATGACCTTTAAAAACAACTTTATGATGATAAGAAAAGCCTTTAAAGACAAAATTTAGAATAACACCAGATTATTTAATGGAAACAATGAAGGCTAGAAGATCCTGGACAGGTGCTATACAGACACTAAAAGACCAGAATTACCAGCCTAGACTACTATACCCAGCAAAAGTATCAATCACCATGGATACAGTAAACAAGATATTTCAGAACAAAACCAGATTTAAACAATCCCTATCTATAACTCCAGTCCTACAAAAAGTGTTAGAGGGAAAAGTCCAACCTAAGGAAGCTAGACATACCCATGAAACCAAAAATAATAGATAATGCCACAGAGGAAAAATAAAAGAAGGGAAATACACACATACACACACTATCGTCAAAAGTAACAGGAAATAACAATCACTAGTCACTAATATCTCCTAATATATTTCCTGTATTAGTTTACCTATAAAAACACACAGACTAACACAATGTATATAAAAACAAAATCTATTCTTTTGCTGCATACAAGAGGAAACACCTCAACTTCAATGACAGATACTGGCTCAGAAAAAGGGTTGGAAAAAGACTTTCCAATCAAATGGGCCTAAGAAACAAGCTGGTATAGCCATCCTAATATCTAACAAAATAGACTTCAAACTAAAATCAATCAAAAGAGATCAAGACTAACAATAATTATTCATCCCCCCCAAAAAATCCACCAAGATGAAGCCTCCATCCTGAACATTTATGCCTCCAACACAAAGACACTTACATATGTGGGGAAAAAAAAACATTGCTAAAGCTTAAATCTCATATGAAACCCCACACATTAATAGTGGGAGACTTCAATGTCCACTCTCACCATTGGATAGGTCTACCAGACAGAAACTCAACAGAAAATTAAGGGCTCTAACAGATGTATGACGTGAATGGACTTAATAGATACAAGGGGACCTTTCTACCCAAACACAAAGGAATATACCTTTTTCTTGGCACCCCATGGAACTTTCTCTAAAATTGAACACATACTCAGTCATAAATTAAATATCAATAGATACTAAAAGATAGGGATAACCCTTTTTATCCTATCAGACCACCATGGACTAAAGTTAGAATTCAACAATAAAAACCACAGAAAGCCTACAAATTCATGGAAACTAAACATCTCATAACTGAATCACCTCTGGGTCAAGGAAAAAAATATAAAAAAAAAAAATCTAAGACCTCCTAAAATTCAATGAAAATGAATCCACAACATACCCAAACCTATGGGACACAATGAAAGCAGCACTTAGAGGAAAATTCATAGCACTAGATGCCTACATGAAAAACCTAGAGAAATCCCACATAAGACATTTAACAGCACAGCTGAACGCTCTAGAACATTTAGAAACAAGCTCACCTAGAAGGAGTAGAAAGCAGGAAATAATAAAACTCAGGGCTGAAATCAATAAAATTATAACAAAGAGAATAATACAAAGAATCAATGAATCAAAAAGATGGTTCTTTGAGAAAGTTAACAAGCTAGACCAGCCCTTATTCAAACTAACCAAAAGGCAGGGAGAAATTATCCAAATTAACAAAATCAGAAATGAAAAGGGAGGCATAACAATAGACACCCAGGAAATTCAGAGAATCATTAGGTTATACTTCAAAAACCTATACTCCACTAAATTAGAAAACCTAAAAGAAATGGAAAGTTTTCTAAACAAGTACCACTTACCAAAGTTAAATCAAGACCAGATAAATGACCTAAACAGACTTATAACCCCCAAAATTGAAACTGTTATTAACAGTCTCACACTCAAAAGAAACTCAGGGCCAGATGATTTCAGTGCAGAATTGTACCAGACATAAAGAAGAACTAATATCAATACTCTTCAAATTGTTTCATATAATAGAAACAAACAAACAAAAAAACCCATAAAAATCACTGAGGAGCCTTTGTGGAAAGGAACTAAACTCTTCAAAGGTACAGGATAAATGGCATGGACAATTTGTGAAGGATCATGAGTTGGATCAGAGTATATTCCTGGTGCATGAACTGACATTTCAGAGCCTATTTCATACAGAGTAACACCTAACTCAGCCTTGATACTGGGATGAGGGACTCGGACCTACCTCATCTGGATATGCCAGACTAAACTGACTCACCTTGAGATTCCTTACCCTCCTTGGGGAAGAGATTGGGGGAGCAGGTGGGGGTGAGCCTGAAGGAGGACTTGGAGGAGAGAAGGAAGGAAGAGTAGTGGTAGATATGAAAAAAAAAAAACCCTTTTTAAATTAAAAAAAAAATGGGTCAAACATATTTTCAAGAAACTACAATTTGATCTTAGGTTTAGAATAATCCATGGGAGTTACACAAAGCAGAAGCAAAGAAAATGTGTAGAAAAAAGAGAAGTTGACAGGATTTAAAGTAAATATAATATACAGTGGAAGTATGAGAGTAATCAGGATGCATTATATAGCTATGAAATAGTCAAAGAACAAATTTTAATTAACAAAAATATTTTTAAAGGATATAATATGGAACAAAAGCATACAGTTAATTTACTATCAACAAGTTTTTAGGTAAAACAGAAAAAATTTCTGTGCTTATAAAAATATAAAAAATTTATAAAAAAGACATTTTAAACAAAATACTTTTAGAATAATAACAAAGTGTTGTATGTTATTTCTGATAGTTAAAAATGAAGAATAAGCATCTTTTTAACAGTAGTAACAATTTAAAGATATAACATAAGGATGATTAGAAAAATATACATATACACTAAAAATTAGCAAGATTTTATCAGAAATGTTAACTGAATATATCCAATGAGTGTGGAATAAGGTTTGCATATCATATTTGAAGTCTAATATCTTTTTCCTACTGAAAATCAAAAAAAAAATCATAATGGAGATAAATGTATAAAGTTTTTCTCAGTTGTGTATTCAAGATTCTGTTCTTATGGTATTCCCAACAGTAGAAGTACAGGCTAACTCTGACTCTTTCACCTATGCTTAGTACCCTTTCCCTCCTACTAAGGTGCCTCATCCATTAAGGATATGTATATAATAAATATATATAACACATATATACATATTATACATTTTCTTAAATATATATTGTATATTACTGTATCTTGTTAGGTCACCATTGGTTGATAGCCGAAGACTTTGCCTTTTCTGAAAGGAAATGAAGAAAGATTAGATCTGGGAAAAGGGAAAGGTTAGGGGAGAGACTGGAAGGAGAGGAAAAAAAAACTGTGGTCAGGATGTAACATATGAGAGAAGAATAAATAAAATGTAGATCACACGTAGGTATGGTCTAAAGTACTCTAAGTTGTTCTAAAGAAAATATGAGGCTTTAAACAGAATTTAAACATCATGTAAACAAATTCATTTAAAAAAATGCACAGTACTACGCAGTGAGTGAATAAAAGGAATGACATCTGGGAGAAATTTCAAAATGTCTTGATTTGTAAATGAAAACCCAGTCATTTTAAGACCTTGAAGTCTGTGGCAGGAGCACATGTGTAAATACATAGTTGTATATCAAGAGGCTGTTTGGGCACTCTCACATGGCACACTGAGATCCTAGTAGAGAGAATCAGACCAGAAGAGGCTTAATGGGTTCTTCCTCACAAAGATTAACTATTTCCAATGACATGATCTTGTGTGAAGTCCCTTGGTTCCAGTGTCATTTTAGGAGTTACCCGTAGGGAGTTTTCATTTCTTCTAAGTATGGTCTCTTGAGTTAAATTCTCCAGAGTTTTGTGGGTTAAGTGGGAATCCTTAGGGAGACAGCACTATATATTGAAGAGAAGATAAACTGCTTTTCTTGCACAGCAGTGAAATGCTGGTGGCTGTACCACACCAGTTTCCCCTTTCTTCTAGATCTGCCTAACTACCAGCTCACTACTAAGCTTCCTCCCAGACACAGTTCTGTTTTCCTTTGTACCACCTCAAGCAAACAACTTGTCATTTTGCCTGACCCAGGCTTCTAAGTTGTTGATCTAAAGGCCAGAACTTCAATCTTCTAAAAAAAAAAAAAAAAAGATCTAACAGTGTTTTTAAAAGTCTGCCAATTCATGGAAATCAACCAAGTGCTACCCTCAGATCACTGAGAAGCACAGAAAGAAATTCAAAACCAGGTATGTGGACTATGCTCAGGAAACAATTGCTAAGGAATAGCCATTGACTTACATGTTAATACATTATTTAGAATATGGGTAAAAGGCACCAAGGTAACTTTGATGAGAAATCAACAAGAACAGCTAAGCGTCTCTGGCCTCAGTAACCTGTGCTCATGCTGCTCATGAACTTTAAGTCTTTGCCTCCAAATTTCTATCTTTTGATAAATGAGAAAGCAACTCTACAATGTCAGCAAAAAATATGTCTATGAGTGCATGGTATTTGAGCAACAGGGTGAGAACAGGTTCTATGCAAAAGCTACACAGTCATTTGATTTAAACACAGAGGCTATCAAATGGAGACTATGACTTCTTTCATTCACTACCAGTGCATATAAAAATGTGTGGTTTTATTGGCTGCTGTAAACACAGACCACAACTTTATATAGGCAATGACTGAACATTCTCCCTTCACTGAGTTTGATCATGAGTGAGAATGAGCCTGGATGTTTTACTTTATAGACAGAATAGAAAAAGAAACAAGCTCAGTACTCTAAGAACACTAAGGTTGTGTCTCAAATCTGCAAAATATATCTTAGTTTTCCTGTTACATTAAAGTAAAAGAAAATCTATAATAGTTAAACATATCTGCTCCTCAAAAATCAGCCCTGCACAGTTCATTTAGATCATCTCCTGAAGCAATAGCATAGATTAATATCCTTAAATATTTACAAATGAAATTGTAATAAATGATTATTTTTATCTTATTGTAAACTTACTCTCATCATTTCTAAGTTTATATTGCTGCTATCTTAATAAATATGTCACAGCTAATTCAGTCTGGGAAACTTGTTACTGCCTGTAATCTGAGTCTAAGACAAGCATTTGAAGGTTTATTTTCATTTGACTCATTAAATTCTGCTGATACAATTCCTGATGTTGCTCTCTTTCACTTTCTCTCTGCCCCCTACCATATTCTTTTCCTCCTCTCTTCTCTTCCCCCACCTCCTTAATAAACCTAATATGGCTTCCCATGCCCCCTCTCAAAAAAACAATTCCTGATGTTAATCGTATTTGCTGGTTACTGCAGAAGAATGTCTAGAAAGTCAACATTTTTACTAGCTCAGAGTTAAGCATAGTTTTGAAACAATTCATTTATGCCACTACAGGAGAATTCCTCTGAAATCAAGGTTCCAAGAATCTGATATTCTTGTAATGTCAGTCTTTAATGACTCTGTCGTAGAAATCTCCACCTTCATTCTGATTGGGATCCCAGGGTTGGAACATGCTCATATTTGGCTCTCCATCCCTATTTGTCTCATGTATCTCATAGCCATCATGGGGAACTGCAGCATCCTCTTTCTCATAAAGACAGAGACTTCTCTGCATGAGCCTATGTATTATTTCCTCTCTATGCTGGCATTTTCTGACCTAGGACTGTCCATTTCTTCCCTTCCAACAATGCTGAGAACGTTCCTGCTCAATGCCACAGAGATTTCCTCAGATGCCTGCTTTGCCCAAGAGTTTTTCATTCACGGATTCTCAGCTATGGAATCATCAGTTCTTTTCATCATGTCCATTGATCGCTTTGTAGCTGTCTACAACCCTTTGAGATATACCTCCATTCTTACAGGCAGCAGAGTCTTTAAAACTGGCCTAATATTTGCTGCATTATGTATTACAGTTGTTCTGCCATTTCCTTTTATGCTAAAGAGGCTGAAATTCTGCAAGAAACGTCTCTTATCTCATTCTTACTGCCTTCACCAGGATGTTATGAAGGTAGCCTGTTCCAACAATAGGATCAATATGATCTATGGATTTTTTGTGGCTACTTTATCTCTCTTATACTTGGTGTGCATTTCTGTGTCTTACATACTGATCCTTAAAATTGTCCTTGGGATTGCTTCACACAAGGGTCGCATCAAGTTTTTCAACACTTGCATCTCTCACATCAGTGCTGTTTTTATCTTCTACACACCTATTATCACCTTGGCGGCCCTTCACCGTTTTGCTAAAAACATTTCTCCAGTTATTGGAGTCATAATAGCTGATATCTTCCTTCTGGCCCCACCTCTAATGAACCCGATTGTATATTCTGTGAAAAGTCAGCAGATTAGAAATCTCATCCAAAACAAATTATGTGAGAAAGAGCATTGGTGGGAAATTCCAGCTTCCATAAAAGCCCAGGTTATATCATTGTATCTGAATAAATGTAGACACTGAAAAGTCACAATGAAAAAAAAAAGTACTCCCTGAACACAAAGGTACACTGGATATTTTCAGCAAGCCAGACTACTCATTTTATTAAAAGGGACAAGTACTGTGTGTTATGTTTGGAATTAGTCTAGAAGTTATAATCATGTGAGAGCTAGTTCAGTTTCCCTCCTTATTTCTCACTCTAGCCTTTCTGTACAACCAACTATAAAAAAATTTGTAAAATGTCAAATAGAATAAAGGAATGTTTTCAATGAATTATACAACTAAGTTTTTAAATAGTATATTTACATGTAAACATAAAAGGCCACCATTATTCTCACTCAGCAGTGACTGTTTTATGCTTTTAAAAGTTATCAAATATGCCTAGCCACAGAGTTACAATTTTTATCACCGATTGTGTGTACATCAGTCATCACTAAATCTGGACAAAATATTAAAGAGCTCTAGGCTCATATGTGCAAAACAAATAATACAAAATAATCAAATATTTAAGGGACTTTAACCAAACTAATGACTAGGACATTTCTGATGCAGAGTGTGTGTCAATAAATAATTGCTATCTAATTAAAATAGGCATGTTTTTTAAAAAAAATTGTTTGTTTGAAAAGAATTACAATGTCAAATCACAGTTAAATATGTTTTATTAGGTGTTATTTCAGTCATTAAGATATCAAAGGTACTCAGACAATGTAAATTGTTGTTTGACCTTAAAAGTATCTGCTGGTTCTCTTAGAATCTGTGGTGTGCTGCAGCAGAGAAAAAATATCTTCTACCCTAGCATCACTACCTGCACCAAGGCAATGACCTAGGTAGTATCTTTTCAGAGGTGCATCTTCTATCAATGACACAGATTCTTAGATTCCCCTTTATCAGTATCCCTGAACTGAAGGAGAGTCACATCTGGATGTCCACCCCTTTCTAATCTGCGTATCTTTTCTTTTTTCCTGGGTAACTTTACATTCCTTTTTCTTTTTTCTTTTTTTTAACAAGACAGGGCAAAGCTTCCATGAGCCCATTTATTTCTTCTTTTTCATGCTCTCCATTTCTGACCCAAGGGTGTTTCTCTCTTCCTTACCCACCACCTTGGGACTATTCTTTCTTTGAATTTGTGAAATTCATGTAACTGCATGCTTTGCCCAGGAGTTTTTCATCCACCTGTTAACAGTCACTGAAGCCTCTGTGCTGTCTGTAATGGTATTGGACCAATATGTGGTCATTCATTGCCCTTCAAAATACAGCACAATCCTAACCAGCTCGAGAGTTATCAAAATCTGGTTCTTCCTAATTTCTAAGAATGTTCTTTTGACCCTTTCACTGCTCTTCCTCTTGCAAAGACTGAAGTACTGTCATCAAAACCTTCTCTCCTACTCTTACTGTCTCCACCAAGATGTCATGAAGGGCCCTGTTCTGATAAAAGAATCAGTGTAGTCTGTGGACTGTGTGCTGCACTGTTTGGTACCTATTACCCTTTCCTACATAATGATCTAAAGATAGTGATGGGGATTGGAACCCCCAGGGAGCACTTTAAGGTTCTCAAACCCTTTCTCAAATCTGTGCTGGTTTTATCTTCTGTGTGCCCATGTTGAGTGCAGCTATGCTCCACTGCTTTGCCAAAAATGTGTCTCCTCTGACCGACAGTTTTTTGGCTGATGTTTTCCTCTTGGTACCACCACTGATAAATCTCATTCTGTATTGTGTGAAAACCTGTCAAATCCAAGAAAAGGTTTTGAAGAAACTTAGTTCAAAAAGAAGCTGATACAAAAAACAAGAAAGGAATCAAATGTGTATGTAAAAGTTAAATAGACTGGATATTTAGCTGGAAAAAAAGCATAATACATAAAGTCATGATGGGTAGAACCAGCAGACATGGTTCTAAGAACAAATGTCTCATGGTACCCAGTGAGCTGAATACTCTTAGTAGCTTAGTCAGATGATTCTCAGTATCCTAGAATCATTTTTACCTGGTTCAGAGGGCAGAGAACAAAAGTCTCATGGTGTTCAAGATTATGGGTACCCTTAGTGTCTCAGTTAGAGCATAGAGCAAATGTCTCATGATATTCAGTATAGTAGGTACCCTTAGTGCCATAGTTGGCTTGAGACTCTCAGATGATACATTTGAAAACTGATCCATAAAAGAAGGCTAAAAGAATGGTGGTTCCTGCTTGTAAAATATTTACAAATAAAATAATAAGAAAAGGTTATATACCTCTCCTAAAATCATTCCTCCTCTGTATTCCTTCACTTTGTGAAAAAATAAAAGCCACTACCTAAGAGTAGGGCTAGGGGCTTTAATTAGTTTTTTCTTTAATGCTGCTGGTGCTGCTATGTGCATTTATTTTGTTCCAGAACACTGCCTACACATATGTATACACATACATATTTCTTTTATTTTTGAAATTATAATATAATTTTATCATTACCTCCTTCCCTTTCCTCCCTTTGAACCACCCCCCCCAATATCCCCCTGATCTTTTTCAAATTCATGACTTTATTTTCTTTCATTGTTGTTACATATATATATATATATACATATATATATATATATGGGTATATGTACACAGACAGCAAGAGAAATGTTCTTACCAGGGAAGAGTACACCAAAATCAAATAAAGACACATATACAATACAAACATGGTGATGATCATGTTTGAATACAATTTTTAAGCTAATAGAACTATTGTTTTCATTGTCATATGACTCAATGACATTAACCAAGGTAATTTTATCAGTCAGGCTTTTCATATGTGTCATAAGCTGACTTCAAAGTCTCTCTTCACCTTCCTTCATCCTGAGGTTTCCATCATCTACAGATTTTTGGTTATTCTAATGATAGCAAATGACCATATTACAACTGCTTATTTTACTGTCTCTATTTAAAACTCATTTATCTTTATATATATATAGATAGATAGATAGGTAGATATAGATATAAATATACATATATACTATGTTTTAGAACATTTCCTCCTTTTGTATTTTAATACCAGTTAGTAAACATACTTCTGAAGAATAATAACATCCCTTTTTGACTGAAAAGAAAATTAACAAAGCTTGTAATATTTCTCCCAGTATTTCATCCAGATAAGATGATATTTTCACTGAGAAGTTTTTCATGACCATCTCTGATGCCATAACATATTTTCTATAACCTCTGAAATAATTATTCATTGTCAGAATGAGTTCCAGATGAACTGCTAGCATAGAAATTGGCCATACTGTACACTAAAATAACTTTTAAATAAATAAATTAGTGAAAACTTCATAAATATTAGGCTACCATTTACAGAACCCCCCAAAGTAGCTCTCCCCTTCTCTTCCTCTCTCCCTCCCTCTCTTTCTCTCCTTCTCTCCTTACATTATATGTATCTTCCTTATCCCTCAGTTAAATAGTTTCATATTTCCCCTTCTAATAGTCTACATAAACATTTTTAATGTTCTTTAATTTTATTGTAAAGATGCACATTTTTACAACAAAAGCAAATACTTTCTGTAGCGGGAAATCAGAAGCCAAGAGGGGCATGGTCTACGAGAACAAGCTTCAGACAACAACTGGAGAGAGACAGGAAGCAGGCATTCTCTCGCTCAGGGCCGGGAGCTCTCGAGATGGGGTGGGGCTTCCGGTTCACGGTGGCCAAGTTCTGGGCCAGTGGAGTTCAGGGCCAGTGGTGCATGTGTGAGGAGGTTTCCTTAGAAATGCTACGGCACATTGCAACTTTATCCCTTCACTTTCTCTTAAAATCTTCTCTGTTTTGTAAGTGATTCTCTCAAAATAAACCTCACTTAAAACGTATCTCACAGCGGGTTTTTACCGTGATAATTGGCGCCTGAACGCGGGGCTGGTTTCACAGAAACCACGTGGCTCCCTGCCCGTGGAACCAGCCTGTCTGAACGGCCAGTTTGGCTTCGCATCTGCACACGGATCTCTGCGCAGCCAGGAGCATCCTGAGACACAAATTGAACCATTGCAGTGAGACGCACAGGTAAGATTTTTTGGAGGAGACAAAGACCAGCCAGAGAATTCCTTAAGGTACCTCTGCTGTGGCACAACTGCGACACCTGCTGACCATAAGTCCTCATTACATCTGAGTAAGGCAATTTTTTTTTCTTCTAAAATGTCCGACCAGATAAATGTTCACAATTTTACTCACTTTTTCACAATAGTGATAGAGGATTATTTCCAGGATTACACATTTGGAGGTTATATCCACCCAGGAGTCCTTTTGCTTTTTTGTGTGATAATATACTTCATACCTACCTATTTTAAGGAATCTCAACATAGAGAGTATGAGGCTAAGATGTCTGGCATGGATGAACGTATTAAGACACTCCAGAAATTCATTATTTCCATAGAAGAGAGGTCTACTTTCATCATAGAGGAATTTAGAGCTCATATTGATGAGAATTTTAGAAAATTTGATGAAAAATTTTAAAAAATGGATGAAAGTTTTAGGATAATGGATGGAAACTCTAGGAAATTTGAACAGAAGAAAGTGGAAAGGGTAGATGTGAAGACTGGGAGGATTTTCCACTCTATTAAATTATTGGAGAGATCATTTATAAAAGACTTTAAAACACTGGAAAAGACCATTACCACTAGGTTGCAAGATCATGAGGCTCGCTTGGAGATTTTAGAAAAGGATTTTGAGGTGACACCTGCTCAAGATAACCCAGAACCCCATCTTAAACGGTGCTACTGCAGAGAAGGTTCTTTACCTAGAGTGGTTACCATGAGGGGACTACCCCCCATTCCTCCAACTCTATTCCCAGTTGTGGCAGAGGCCAAAATACCACAACCACGAGGAAGGGCTTCTGACAATGTGGGATACAATTATGAACCTATACTCATGAAGGATTTAAAATCAATAAAGGAAGCCATAGTGAACTATGGTGTACAATCATCTTTTGTGAGGCAATCCTTGAACTCATGGTCAGCACAGAATCAAGTAATTCTTTTTGACTGGAAGAATTTGGCGATGGCAGTGTTGAACGATGGCCAAAACTTCCAGTGGAGGAATTGGTTTAGACAAGAGGCTAAGGGCTTAGAATCTGGAGATCAAACTGGGAATGTTACCGTCTCCAAGGACCAAATCCTTGGGGAAGGCCAGTTTGCTGATTTATCAGTTCAGGCTACTTATGATGACCATGTTCTGTTGCTGTGCCATACTGCCGCCTTAAATGCTTGGGAAAAGATTTTGTACCCAGGACAGAGAATTGAGTCATATACCTAGATTAAACAAGGTCCAACAGAGCCTTATACAGACTTTTTACAGAGGTTGACTCAGGCTGTAAATAGAGCAGTGCCAGATTCAGAAGTTAGGAAACAATTGATACTCTCTTTGGTCTTTGATAATGCTAATATGACATGTAAAAAATTGATCATGCCATTAAAGATCAGGGGTGCACTGATAGACAAATGGATTCAATTTGAACTTAATGTTGAATATCTACACCATGATGAAGAGAATTGGGTAGGTCAAGCCATTGCTAATGCTAAGATGAGAAATCAAGGCACTATTTGCTTCAATTGTGGTAAGCCAGGCCATATAAAGAGAAATTGTAGACAAAGCATACGTGGGAACTTTTCCAATCACAGGAGTGACTTAAACAAAAAGCCACTACCTCCTGGACTATGTAGGAGATGTAACAAAGGCAGACATTGGACGAATGAATGTAGATCTATAAGAGACAAAGATGGCAAGCTTTTACCATCGGGAAACATAACTCGGGGCTTCCCCTGGGAAGCCCCCAAGAATCAGACCTCCAAGCCAAAAAGGGTTCAGTCATATCCAGTCACAGTGGAAGAGCAATGTCCTCAGGACAAGTAACAAATCCCAAGCCTGAAACAGTAGACCATATAACCATAGACAACAGATTGCCCTTACAAGAGAAGTTGATGGTATCCAGTAAACCAATAAAATGCATATTTTGGCAGACCTCCATAAATGAACAAAGACCAAAGTTGACAATAAGAATAGACTATTTTTATGCAGGGCTTAGTCGACATGGGGGCCGATGTTTCGATCATAACTCAGCAGGCCTGGCACCCCAGGTGACCTCTGAAGGAGGTGGATGTTCAATTTTTAGGTATTGGGACATTGTCTCAGGTAAAACAGGGTGTGAGATGGCTAGAATGCATAGGACCAGAAGGACAGAGAGGGAGATTGAAGCCATACATGGCCAACATAGTAGTGAACTTATGGGGTCGTGATCTCCTACAACAGTGGAACACTCAAATTAAGATTCCTCCAGGCCTAATACTAGCCAAAGAACTAATCGTGGCCTTGAAGGTAATACCTCAAGAGGCTACATAAAACAGCCGCCAGTCATTCAGGTTGCACAAAGACACAGTCTTAAAGCTGCAAGCACCCCTAAGACACTAACAGCCCTGCCTTTGAAATGGTTGATGGATAAACCTATTTGGGTCCAACAATGGCCTTTGACAGAGGAGAAATTGCTATCCCTAGAACAATTGGTGCAGGAACAGTTACAAGCTCAACATATTGAAGAATCGACCAGCCCATGGAATTCCCCTGTATTTGTGGTCAAGAAGAAGTCTGGGAAATGGAGAATGGTGATAGATTTAAGAGCAATTAATAAGGTGATTCAGTCCATGGGCACCCTACAATCTGGTATACCTTTACCTTCTTTGCTACCTAAAGGATAGCCTATAATAGTTATTGATCTGAAGGACTGTTTTTTTACAATACATCTACAGGAACAAGACAGGGAGAAGTTTGCTTTCACTATACCTAATTTTAATAATTTATACCTGGTAAAAAGATACCAATGGAGGATCCTTCCACAAGGGATGTTGAATAGCCCCACCCTATGCCAATATTTTGTCCGACAGCCATTGGAAGTGATACGCAAACAATTCCCACAATCTATCATTTACCATTATATGGATGATATATTGTTAGTGGACCCAGACGTAAACACCTTAGAAAGACTGTTTGAGGAATTGAAGAAGGTGTTGCCTGATTGGAGACTTCACATTGCCCCTGAAAAGATACAAAGAGGGGATTCTATCAATTATTTGGGATATAAAATAGGCTTGCAAACAATTAGACCTCAGAAGGTACAACTTAAGAGGGACAGATTAAAGACACTTAATGATTTCCAGAAGCTATTGGGGGATATAGCCCACATATGTCCAGTTATTGGTATTAAAAACTATGAACTGGTTCATTTGTTCAAAACTTTAGATGTAAATAAGGATAGTCCCAGGGAATTCTCTGCAGAAGCTGAGAAAAAATTAGCATTGGTGGAGAAGAGATTACAAGAAGCACATGTTAACCATATAGACCCAGACCTCAACTGCATCCTGGTTATTTTGCCTTCTGAATATTTCCCTACAGGAGTCATAATGCAAAGGGAAAATATTATATTAGAATGGATATTCTGCCACATAGACCAAGTAAAAAACTAAAAAAATACATTGAAAAGATTTCAGATTTGATTTTCAAAGGAAAATTCAGGCTTCGACAATTGACTGGAAAGGATCCGGCAGAAATTGTTGTACCTTTGACTAATGAGGAAATTGATCGATTATGGGCAGACAATGAACCTTGGCCTGTAGTGGATTTCTGGGGGAGATTAATAATAAATATTCCTGAAGCAAAAGGATTCAGTTTATAAAGAACACTAATTGGATTTTCCCCCATGTGGTACAGGATAAACCTATTTCTGGAACTCCTACAGTTTTACTGATGCAAATAAAACAAGAAAGGCTGGTTATAAATCAGAAAACTTCAGTAAAGTGACACAGAGTCCTTATGATTCTGTTCAGAAGGTAGAACTGTATGCCATTAATATGGTGTTATTGGATTTTCCTGGACCCCTTAACCTGATAACTGACTCTCATTATGCAGAAGGAGTTGTATTTCATATTGAAACTGCTGACTTCATCCCTGATGATACAGAATTAACCTTCTTGTTTGTACAGCTACAGGATATCATCAGAAATAGAACACATCCTATGTATATAACACATATCAGGGCTCATTAGGGCCTTCCTGGCCCTTTAGCACGGGGTAATGATGAGATTGATCAGTTATTGATAGGGAATGTGGTAGAAGCCTCAGAATTTCACAAGAAGCATCATGTCAATAGCAAGGGATTAAGGAAGAGTTTTGCCATCACTTGGCATCAAGCCAAGGAAATTTTGCAGAAGTGTGACAAGTGTTCCCTTTACAATCAACCATCTTTGCCCGCTGGGAGTAATCCTAAGGGTACTAGGAACAATGAGATTTGGCAGATGGACGTGTTTCACTTCCCAAAATTTGGTAAGATGAAATATGTTCATCACACCATTGACACCTACTCAGGAATGCAGTGGGCTACCACCCTGAGTTCTGAGAATGCTAATGCAGTACTAACTCATCTTCTGGAAGCCATGGCCATATTGGGAATTCCTGATCAAATTAAGACTGACAATGCTCCAGCATATGTTTCCCAGAAAATGAAGCAGATTTTTGGATATTATGAGATAAAACACATTACTGGGATACCACACAACCCCACTGGACAAGCGGTTGTGGAAAGATCCCATCGCACCTTGAAAGAGATGTTTCATAAACAGAAAGGTGGTATGAAAAAACCTAGGGAGAGATTACATAGTGCCTTGTTGACATTAAACTTTCTTAATGCTGATGAGAAAGGAACTTCAGCTGCAGAGAAACACTGGGTAATAGAAAGAACTTCTGAGTTGAATCAACCTGTTTATTTTAAGGATGTACTATCTTCAGAATGGAAGCCAGGGCATGTGCTTCGTTGGGGTAGGGGTTTTGCTTTTGTTTCCACAGGAAAAGAGAAAATATGGGTACCAACGAGATTGATAAAGAACCGGATCGAAAAGGAGAACCCTCCTGAGGAGGAGTAATGACTCATCTGCCGATAAGACAATTGGATATGTGGTAAGGAACATTCACTTAACTAAGGTGGAGCAGGGTCTTAATTTTGTTTTTACAGAAGAATGGATACAACCCTCTTCACAAAGCTAAAAGGATGCTGAATGCTCAGACTTTTGAAACGTTATAAGGACTACAGTGGATTACAAGGACACCTGACACTGACAGGCACTAAGGGTAATTTCTCTATTGTCACAACTGTACATCTATATCTAATGATTATGTATTTATATATATAAAGGAGGTCCCGGTTTGGTAACAAAAAAGGCTGGCTTTGGAGGTGGAGCAAGTGGTTTTCTCCCTCTCTAAACCCAAGCATATTGGTAAGTAAAACTTTAA
>PVIH01010594.1:0-74232 GCA_004025045.1 Sigmodon hispidus
TCTTTTCCCATTCTGTAGGCTGGCGTTTTGTCCTATTGACAGTGTCCTTGGCTTTGCAGAAGCTTCCCAGCTTCAGGAGATCCCACTTATTCATTGTTGGTCTTAGTGCCTGTGCCACTGGTGTTATATTTAGGAAGTGGCGGCCTGTGCCAATTTGTAGAAGTGTATTTCCCACTTTCTCTTCTATCAAGTTCAAAGTTTTTGGTCTTTTTTATTTAAAAGTTTTTTTGTTTTTTGTTTTCTTTTTTCATACCAACCACAGTTCCCTTTCCTTTCTCTTCTTCCACTCACCCTCGAGTTTTCTCCCACTCCACTCAATTGGTATATTTTTAACATGCTAAAAAACTACAAAGTAATTGCAGAGTATTTGCTTAGCATATACTTCACAAGAACTAGTAATCCTATGGCAAACACACTAAACAAATCTAGGCACAAAATAGTCTTTAAACACAGAATAATAGAAATAGTTTATTTTTAGTGTGACTTTTAATTAACTGGCATCTTATTTTCATTCAGTATGCATTATAGACCCATAATTCCCTATCTAATTCCTGGGTAACCATGCTTTCAAACATAGATTTCTTTGGGTGTTAGAACCATACTAACTGCACAACACCCACAGCAAGATCTAAAACCCTGAGACTGTTCTGTGCATACATTCAGTTCAGGTCAGAATAAGTTTTATTGTCAACAACATTTTATATTGTAGGAATGCTCATAAAGTATAGTCATTTTATTTCTAGTATTCATAAACAAGTGTGTGTGTGTGTGTGTCTATGCACACAGATGCGGAGGCCAGCTGTTGACCATGGTTGTCCTCCTCAATCACTCTCCACCTTATTTTTCAGACAGAGTTTCTCACTGAACCTGGAGTTCAACAATTTGGCAAGGCTAACTGGCTTGTCAGTAACTCAATAGATCTTGTCTCCACCACTTTAGCATAGAGATTCCATGCATGTTACCAGGCCCAACTTCAGTGTGGTTAACAGGGATCCAAACTCAGGTCCCCTTACTTGTAAACACTTCACTTACTTAGCCATTTCCCCAGCTTCTTAGATCCTTAAATATACAGATAAGCAACATTTAAAAAAATACATAAATAAGAAAACATTAAATCTTTATTTTCTCTAAACTCATTGCCTGCCAGTATAAATCCAAGCAGATTAAAAAAAAAAAAAAAAAAAACCAGCTAATTCAGCCACCACACACTATAATAACCACTCAGAATCTGCCAGTATAGAAATCCAAGATTCTATACAAATTTTTTATAGCTTTATTTTTTGTATCTGATTTTGACCTATGTCAACTGACACATAAAGCTTTTTGATCACTTGAAATAGGTTTAATCTAAATTAAAATACTATACAAGTAAAATGTCCACAATTTTAAAGAATACAGGTTGATAGATGCCTCTCAACTAAGAATGGATTAACAAACTGTGGTATATCTACACAATGGAATACTACTCAGTGGTAAGAAAGAAATGATATCCTAAAATTTGCAGGAAAATGCATGGATTTGGAGAATATCCTCCTGAGTGAGGTATCACAAACACAGAAAGATAAGAAGGTTATGTGCTCACTCATTAGTGGACTTTAAACAAAAAGCTAAGAAGAATGCCCAAGCTGCAAACCATAACCACTGAACAGCTTGGGATCTCAAACACCTTGGACTGGCACCTTGGAGCCCATTCCCTCCAGAGGAATACCTGACCCAGTCTTGATGTTGGGATAAGGAAAGCAGATCTGCCTGGAGTGGATGCTGAACTAAGCCACCTTGGGACCCTGGGACCTTGGAACCTCCTGCCCTTGTTGGGGAGGAGATAAAGTGATGGAGAGAAGAGTGAGTGATGGGGAGGAGTGGGAGGAGAAAGGGAGTCTGAACAAGGGGATACATGGACAAAAAATATGACTTTATTCATAATAAATAAATAAAAAGAATGCAGGTTGAAATATCAATTTGATTAATTAATCAAATTATATTGATTAATAAAATTAAAATTCATCTGTCACTTCAGTTTTTAAACTATGACAAAATAATGATAATTAAGCATGTAGTTTGCATGCCATTTTCCTTGGTCACTGCTGTGCTAGTGAGTACAACTAAAATTATTTCAACATCACTGTCTCTCAGACACTCCTTTAATTATCAAAGATTGGCCTGATGCATGTGACAATGATGCATTTCCACACCAACTTCTATAAAATCATTATTTCACTGCCTTATAACTGTCCTTCTGCCAGGATGAGAGTTCCTTGAGGAAACAGAGCTGACTTTTTTTTAAACTGATACAGTCTGTCCCTGACCAAACTCTACTTGGGATCTCAGAGCTTTTCTCATCTATGCCACACTGTAGGAGCTGACTGCTTAACCCCCGACTGTATTGCTTACTGGAAGCTGTGGCTGCGGCTAGTAAAAAGTACTGTGAAGAAACATCATACTACATGTACCACAGTCATTACCCTGCAAAAAGCTCAAACTTCAAAAATCTAAAACAGAATTCTCAGTTCTGCATGTTGCTTTTGCACCACTGTAAAGTCAGAAAACCCTCAGACCAGAGCCTGACATGGTAGGTCAGTAGTAGAACAGATATCTAGCACCACACACACACATATGTACACAAAGTGGTACATCAAAACCTTCAAAAGCTAGCAATGGCCTATATTAGTAAATATTCTTAAATAAATGAGAATATGCGAATGTCCTACTAGTAAGTTCTGTATAATGTAACATAGAATTCTCAGATTGCAATTAGATCCTTCCTTATGGTACTATCAAAAAAACTAAAAAGAATGAAGATGAATTCTGAAGTTCTAATTTGCTATAGAAATTATAGAGACTATGAACTCTTAGCTACTGTTGTTACCTGAGGTCAAATTCCTAGCTGTTGTCTGTGACTTCTGCATTTCAGTTGATTTAAAGCTGAGGTCATCCTGCATCATCTTTAGTTCTTGGTTGGTAATGGAGGATATCTGTTTCATACGATTTATATTCTATACATGCAAACAAATAAACAAAATATCAAGCTTTCCTATAAAACTACCAAAACCACAAAGGATGAGATACTTTCAATATTATTTTAAAACATATATTCAACTTTGATGTTTTATAGAATGCAGTAGAATTCAGTCATGTTTTCACATAAGTTCATAATTTTTCCCTTGCTTTATTAAACTGAATAAAAATAGCTATATGGTTTAAAGAACTAAATGCAGATTTAATACACTAAAAATATTGAAAAGAGGTTATACATTTTCCTCCTTTAGCATGATACATAGCAGATCCTCAATAAAAAATTTCTGAACTTTAGTATACCTATAAGAAGATATTTACAATACAAATTATAGTGTAAGACTTAACAGCATTTTCTAAAATAATGTATAGGTTTTGAAATTTTCTTAGTAAAATCAGATAAATTAGCAATGAAAGGGAATCTTAAAATTTATTCTAATCACAGCTTCATGTACTGCTTAACAGCAATCATGTATATGCCATCACCTCCCACATTACCCTAATTAGCTAAGATTTTGCTACAGAGATAAACATTAGTAGCTTGAAGAAGCAAGAAAGGAACCTAAAGGAAAAAGTTTAAGTGGGCAAATGTAACACTGACTCTTCCATGTTCTGTGTTGTTACCTGAGACAGGCACACAGCACTTACCCGACTGCAGTGCTCTAAAAGAGAGACAATGCTGGCTTCTGTCTGTGCCTTCCGTTCCAGTTCCTGGTTCTTTGTTTCCTCAAAAGTCTCTATAAAAGCTGTGCATTGGAAACATGGTAATACTGACTACTGCTGACAATGTTACCACTAAATAAACTCAAGAGTTTTAGAACTTCAGACTGTTTCCCAGAAATACCAAGTAAACAGAAATTTTAAACTATTAACCTACTCTACATACTTTCAAATATTTAAAACCTGTTATGACTTTGACATAAGTAAACTAGAAAGTTATACAGGCTAGGGGATGTGGAGAAGAGAGAATGACCTAATGTGGTGGGAGGGGGAAGGGACCTTGAATAAGGATATACAAGGATAGAAAATGTGACTTCTTTATTCATAATAATAAAAAAAAAGAAGAAGAAAAAGAAAGTTATACAGGCTCAAAGGAAAGAGCTGATACATCAAAAATCAGAAAAAATTCATATTTGTATATAACTTCTTTGAGACAGCTATAATCATTAACATTTATGGTAGTCACTGGCTTTATTTCTAAAATTAATATTACTAAATGTCTACTTCATCTGAAAATATCTTTTCATTAAATTAATCAAATACTAGCTTTATCATGAACAAATTCTGTCATTTATTCAGATTATTAATAAATATTCTAAGAAATTACCCATTTGTCAAATCTAGAACTCATACATACTTTTGCTCTAATCTGCATTTCTTCAATTATTCCTATGAAACTTCCAAAATTAAAAATAAGTAGTCAAAATTTTACTATTAGTAAGACAATAACATAAACATTGCATGCATTCTCTAATGTATTTCTATTTTAATATTTTTACTAATTCTTTTTGGTAGTTCAATGATCTATTATATATTTTTTAATTTTAAAAAAGCATGTATAGCAATCCAACTTGCATGTTGATTGACATTAAAGATTTGACAAAGTTTTAAATAGAAGAAAAAAAGAGAAAAATTCCAGGCTATAAAAGCCATCCACACAGAACAATTTTTTTTTTAAATCATCTTTGCTAAGCTGGTTAATGTGTCAAATGTCTTCAGTGTCTAGTACAAATGAATAGCAATCTAAGAATTACATAAGATCATCACTTACCATCCATATTTTCCTCCTTTTTTTTAAGCTCCTTGTATTTTTGATTCATTTCACCTAAAAGAAAATGCAAAATATTAATTTTTAAAATTGCAATCATTATATTCTAAATTTGAAGTACTTCTTCAGTTCTTTTTATGCCATTAGTCACTAAATATTTAATAGTCAATGTCTAGCTGAATTTTAATTTAGAGAAATTTGCTTATATTTGGTTACAAAGTCTTTTAAAGCAGCCTTTACAGATAGGAAAAACAGTCCCTTGACTGAAACAAACTTACTGGCATTCCATTTTGAACTGTTTGGCCTATACATGAATACCACTGATGACAGCAAAGAGAAGTTCCCAGGCAATCCTATGCCATCTTTGAATAGTTTACAGCAAGCATGAGAGCAGCACTTCTTACCTCACAGGGCACAGTATCCAGAAATTTAAATCCTGTCATATTAAAAAATAAATCTATAGAAATGTACAACAACTAAGTTACTTCAGGTACTGCAAAAAAAAACTCCCTAAATAATATTCATGCTATGTTATAAAGAACAGGAGTTACTCAATCAGACAAGACAAATTCAATGTCAAAAAATTTGACTAATACATAAATTTGGAAGTGATGATGATTATGGTAGCATCATCAGAGGATCATTGGCCAAACTTGGATTCTTTCAATATAGACTGTGATCTCAAGTTTGGTAACAACAGCACAAGAAATTAAGAATGGCATGGCTAAAACAAAGATTATGAGATAGAAAGGTAGCATAAAGAGGAGAGGCAGACTGTGAATACTTCTAAAAGCTATGTCTCAGAATTTGGGTTTAACTAAGAACAATTGCTGAAAAAACTATTTTAGTTGTGTGGTGTGGTGTGGTGTGTGTGTCCATTCATTTGTCCGTCCATGTGTCATGTATGTACCTAAGTGCTAAAGCAAAAGGCCTGGAGCTAAATTAACAAATGGACTGTTAAGCAACCAACCTGGGCATGGGACTGAAATTCAGACCTTCTGCAAAGCAGTATACCCTTAACCACTGAGTCATCTCTCCAGCCACTTGGTAAAGAATTTTAAGCAGGAAGTAAAATGAAAAGTACTGAGAAATATTTTAGTCTACAGAACAAAAGACTGACAGTTATAAGACCAGTTACATTTCTTAGAGATTTGGGTAGAAGATCAAAGCTGTTTAACATATGGAGGCAATTAGGACAGAAGTTGGTGAATTTTTATCAAGAGCCAGACTAAATGGATTATGATAAGAGAGAAACTGCAACCAAGGATGATTCTCAAGATTCTACTTAGGCAACTTAAAATATAGCTGCATTGAGTGCAGAGAAGAGCAGGTTAGTAAAGAAGTTGCATGCAGAAGTGTTGAATATACTGAGTTTAATGAGTATGAAAGTCATGTCTACAGGGACAAAGTTTCAATGCTAGAAAGAATATCTCTGACATAGCAGCCTCACAAAGTAACCATTACTTGAGATGGATTATTTATAATGAATGAATTTTCACTGTAACAAACACTGACCTACAGAATGCAGATCTATTCTCAGAATAAGACTGCTGCAACTCCATGTATTTAGGACATCAAATAGAGAAGGGATAAACCTGAGCTTGCTTCAAAAACCAGTTTCTTCATGCCAGTCAATCAAGCCTTAGTTAAAAATAAAACAAAACACTAAGGAAGAAAGAATAGTAAGCTATTTCTAAGGGGATTCCTAGTTAAAAGCTGGCATTAAAAAGGGCCTTTAGGAATAAGAGCTAAAAGGGGTGGAAGCGGGAGGAGGATACCAGTCTAGACACCAATACTCCAATAATCTATGTTCTATATCTCCCTATATGGTACAGAAAAATCTCACAAATCTCATTAAAGCACTTTTTCTTTTAAAAGATTATTCTTTGTCTTCTCATGCGTTCCTTCTCCTTCCTTATTTAAACCTGAGTCCTCTCAATTGATTTTTTACATGTACATTTCATGTATGTGCACTCATATGTGCCTCAACGCACATGTGAAGGTCAGAAAATGACTTGTGGAAACTGGCTCTCTCCTTCTACCTACCATATATCTGGGGATCAGTCTTAGGTTGCTTTGTGTGGGGCAGGTGCCTTCTAGCTTTTAACTGACTTCTAAAACTGTACTATAATGATAACAATTTCATTTAGTCCTGTAATTTTTAAGAACACTTAATTTAACTATTGCCCAATTTTCATTTTTTTTCATCTAATTCCTTACCTAATATATAATATTATATATTAGTATTTAGATGTCCTTCTGGGAACCTGAAATATAGTATAGAGATTAAGCCTATCAAAAGTCTTCCTCAAAATCTGAACCTCTTTGTTTTCTATTATTTTGATTGTCCTCACCATTTATCATCATTTAATTCAGGAACCTAGGAATCCTCACTCCCATACAAACCCACCCTTCCCCCCCCATTATCTTTTTTTTATTTAAAAGTTTTTATACTCAGAAGTTTCTGACCATGCCTAGCTCTGAGGTCTGAACCCAGATAACCACACAAAGTCTTATATTATATGCTGTTTAGCCTATGGTTCAGGCATCTTACTTGCTAACTCTTATTCTTAACTAATTCATGATTACCCAAGTGGCTTAGTACCTTTTCTCAGAGCAGCATTTTCGTCTTCTTTCCTGGATCTCTGCTCTGCTCTTCCTCCGTCCAGAGTTTTCTTAGTCTGGCAGACTTGCCTATACTATCTGCCTTCTGGCCAATCAGTGTTTTATTAAACCAGTAGGAGGGACAAATATTTGCATTGTACATGAACATAATCCCACATAAGTTTTTTTTTTTTATTTTACATACCAACCACAGTTCCCTCTCCCTCATTTCCTCCCATTCACCCTCCAGTTTCCCCGCCACACCACCCATCATCCACTCCTCAGAGAAGGTAAGGCCACCCATGAGGAGTAAACAAAGTCTGGCATATCAAGTTGAGGCAGGACCAAGACCCTCTCCCCTGTATAGAGATGATCAAGGTATCCCTCCACAGAAGGAGATTCCAAAAAGTCTGTTCATGCACTACGGTTAAATCCTGGTCCCACTGCCAGAGGCCCCACAAACTTCCCAAGCCACATAACTATCATCCACATTCAGAGTGCCTAGTTTAGTCCCATGCAGGCTCCTCAGCTATCAATCCAGAGTCAGTGAGCTCCCAGTAGCTGTCTCTGTAGGTTTTCCTATCAATATCTTGACCTCTTTGCTCATATAATCCCTCCTTCTTTTCTTCCACTGTACTCCTGGAACTTGGTCCAGTGCTTAGCTGTGGGTCTCTGCATCTGCTTCCGTCAGTTGCTGATGAAGGCTCTATGATGAAATTAGGATAGCCATTAATCTGACTACCAGGACATAGCCAGTTTAGGCACCTTCTCTACCACTGCTTGGAGTCTTAGCTGTGGTCATCCTTGTGGATTCCCAGGAATTTCTCTAGCACCAGGTTTCTCCCCAACCTCATAATGGCTCCCTCTATTGAGATATCTCTTTCCTTGCTCAACATGCCCTTTAATTGAAGAATAATTTTTTTTTAAAAGTGATACATTTACACAATGAAGTATTACTCAGCAGCAAAAAACAACATCTTTGCAGGCAAACAGATGAAACTAGGGGGGAAAAAAAACCAACATCCTGAGTGAGGTAACCCAGTTACCATTCACTCATAAGTGGATATTAGATATAAAGCAAAGAATAACCAGGCTACAACCAACAATCCCAGAGAAGTTCAATCTTAGGACTGTTGGAGAGGCATGCATGGATCCCCTGAAGAAGAAATACATAAGACCTCCTGAGTAAACTGGGAGTGGAGGGGGAAGGGAAGTAGAAGGATAACCTGACCCAAACAGGACAGTCAAGTTGGGAAGAAACACACCTTTCTTGTTGCCAATATATTCAGCTGGAAGGCTTATCTGGCTAACATCTTGAGTTACACACCTGGCCAGTGGGATTAGATTTTAAAAAGCTTCTGCATACCTCATAAGATTCTCAAGCTTCAAAACAAAAATCTTTGATCACTCTTCAAACAGAGACAAGTCAGAGCATTAGTGAACTGAACTATGCTGTTTTTTCAATAGAAAATTTATCAGGAGCTGGATAGATGTTTTGGTGGTTAAGATGTTGCTTTTCAGGAAGAACAGAATCCATTTCCTAGTATTCATTATCAGGTGGTTCACAACTATGTCTAACTCAAGCTCCAGGAGTTTCAACAATCTCTTCTGGACTCGAAAGGCACTTACAGGTATGTACTTGAGAGGGTGCCCAAACACACACACACACACACACACACACACACTTTTTAAAAATTAAATTAATGAAGCTGGAGAGATGGCTGAGTGATTAAAGAGCCCTGGCTGCTTTTCCAGATGTTTGACTTCTAGCACCCACATGGCAGCTCACAACTCCCTTACAACTACCATTCCAGGGGATCCTCCACAGGCACTGCACCTGCAAAATGTACAGGTAGCTACAGAGTTCAGGATCTCTGTGAGTACAAGGCCAAACAGCTGGGCTTCAATGGCACACATCTTTAATTCCAGCATGGGCAAGCAGGAGTGGTGGCCTATGCCTTTAATCCAGAGACAGAAATCTTTCTGTATTTCTGTGAGTTCAAGGCTGACTGTCAAATAGAGTAGCTTACACCTTTAATATTAACCTGGATTGAATACTGCTAGGCAAAGAAGGTATTTAAGGCAGGTTTAAGAAAACAGCAGGAATCAGAAGTGACCAGGAGCAAAGCTGAGGAAGCTGGAAGACAGCGGGGTGAGATTTGACTGTGGTGTTTCCTCTCTCTGATACTTCAGCCTTTCCCTGCTATTTGGCTCTGAGTTTCTTTCATTACAACCAGAATTAGTGCAATATAGCAGTAAGCAATAAATTTCTATTTCAAATATTTTAAACTGCTCTGTTAAAATAAGCACATAAAACTTAATGATTTAAACTAATTTTTCACTTTTGGCATCATTCATCTTGCAAAATAGTTTACATTTTTGGCAAAGATGTTTCTTTTCAGTTAGAGAAACAATATTCCTTAGTTATAAGGTACATTTTAAAATATACAATAAGAAGGTAGCTTCTGAGAGGTTAAGGCAGTGGGATTTTGTATATACTAATTACTTATCACAGTGATGCCACAGATTTTATACACACAAACACACACACACACACACACACACACACACACACACACACACACATCTTGCATTACTAAGAAACAGTTTCTACATACGCCTGAGGGTATGCAGGAAGAGTACAGTCCATGAGGAAAAGAAGTCATGGCAATTGGTCTTATTGGGTTTACAGTTTATAAGCAAACACAAGTGAATGCTAGTTTATGGATTGGTTGCTCCTTTTTATTCAGTATAGAGTCCCACTCCATGTAATGGTGCCACCTTAGTTAATGTGGGTCTTCCCACCTCAACCTATTCCCTCACAGGCATGCTTAAAAAGCTTGTCAGGTAGTTCTGATATAGTCAACAGTCAATATTAACCATCACAATAACTGCCAGGCCAGCGTGGGCTTGGTGGGGCTGCTTCAAATACAAACAAGACAAAACAGTCTAAATTCTCTAAATAGGTAAGTTTTAAGTTATTTGCTAAAAGCCTCACTATCTCTAACAAAAGCAAAACAACTATGCACAAGTTCTTTTCAACCAAGTATTTATTTTAGATTCTATCTTAGTAGTAGCTTGTACCAAATACAACATAAGGCCTTCACATATTTTCCAAGGCAGTGGTTATCAAACTTTAGTATGAATTCAAGTTATTAGGAGAGTAACTGATACAAAAAATATTGAGCCCTATCCTCATGGTTTCAAATTAAAGTCTGAGGTAGGGCCTTAGAATCTGCATTCCTAATCAATTTCAGATGGTGCTGAGATAACAAAACTCTGATGAAAACCACATAGTATTACTGAGCCAATGTCTATATTCAACAATGAGTTGCTTGTCCTTGCATGTACAATGAGAATCCATAGGCTAGTAATGGTAGGTGCCATTTGAACAAATACAGATAGGAAAATGCTTTCTAAGGTATGTGTGGTAATATATATCTAATAAAATATTTGGAATATCAGGAGAGTCAACTACAGAGCCAAGCTGTGAAGGTCAGGGAGTGGTGACCCACATCTTTAATCCTAGCTTTAGGAAGATGGAAGGAAAAAGTTAAGATAGTTGGGGAGAAAAAGAGAAGGGAGGTTTTTTCAGCTTTCCCAGACACTTCCTTGGTGGCTAAGGAGAGAGGTTTGGAATCAGAGGATTTCATGGAGACAGGCCTGAGGAGTTGGTGGGTAAGAAGTGGCTATGGTTTGTTTCTCTATCTGATATTCCAGCTTTTCCCCATTATCTGGCTCTGGGTTTTCATTATATACTAAATAGAATTCATGCAATAGATATGTTTGTAAAAATAACCAGACAAAGTACTCGGTTTTAGCTTACAAGGTAATAGCACTCATAGAAACAATGCTAAAAACTAATATGTGAGAACTTTTTATTGCTACTCTTAGTCATACATTCTCTAAGTAGTAAGCACTCATATTATGCATCCACCCCTGCCTTTCAATAATGTTTTGCTTTGTGATTCAGGCTGACCCACAACTGGCCTCAAGTACTATGTAGAAATTGTTCCTCATCAGTATAAGCTCTCATTCTCATTCTCTGTCTCTCTGTCTCTCTCTCTCCCCCTCCCTCCCTTCCTCCCTCCCTCCGTGTTAGTTTTTGTTAGTTAAAGTGATATACCCATCCCTTGACAGTTCCATAGTTCGCCTTGAATTCATAATCCTTCAGCCGCAGTATTCTAAATGCTGATATTATAGGCATGTATTCCCATGAACAACTATTATTTCCCTTTCAAAGATGAGGAAAATGGGCTAGTGAGATGGCATTGAGGTTTTATAAACGCATTTGTCTTGCACACTGGATAGTGTAGTGGGATTCAGGCATTATTTAGGGAGCCTTAGTAGCTCCTGAGAATCAGGACCCCTATGGGGTGTGGCCAGAATCGACTGGGACCTGGGAAAGGCTGAGTTCAGGCCCTGTTTCGTTCCTGCCTTCTGGTGAGTGCATCAGAGCAGGCATGGGACTGTTTCTCTCTCCAAAAATCATCTTAAGGTTCAATTTGTATCGTGTCATATCCCCTCAATAAATATTAATCCTTTATATGATATATTGCAAGTGAATATTATTGCAAGAGGATAGGCTGAGTTAAATCCCTAAAACTATAACAGAAGGAGAAAATTAACTTCTGTGAGTTATCTTCTAATTCCATATACACCTCACAGCACATACACACCTGCACTCACAAAGCACCAATAATAATAATGAATTTTAAAATGTTGAAAGATGAAGAAAGTAAAGTTGAATTGGGTACACCTAAAGAGCATTTCCAAGACCAAACAGTTAAAATAGCACTGTATGAACTCATGTCAAGACATATTTAGTTGCAGGATACAAATATTCTGCCTTATTTTTTTTAAAATTTTACCAGTATACTACTAATAACAAAAGACTGCTAAAATAAGCCTTATGAACTATCAGCAAAAGAAGTATCTTATGTAAGTTATAGGATAAACAGGGCTACACAGACACCTTGTATTTAAAAAAAAAATGTAGTATCCTACAGGAAAATGAGTTTATTTTGATTATTAAAGTCACAAATAAATTATGGAATAAGTTATAAGTAGTTATCTCATAACAGGACAGTGATATGGAGGCCCTACACACTTCATCTGTGCGCTTATTATACCTAATACACTGTCATATCAGATACTTATATCTGTGATAAATTAATAATCACATGATATTTATCATGCTATCTATTCCAAATCTGGGGTAATACTGGATTCTACAAATTAAGGCACAAATTTCAAAAATTCTTCTTGCAAAAGTGTGTGAATGTAACTGTACTCTGTTAACTGTACATGTTAACATATACAGATTTTCAGAAAATTAGCCCCACCTTATGGATCTTGGTAAAACTGCACATTCAGGTCCTTGGCAATAGTCACAGAAGTTTGAAATTACCATGGATTGGTTACATTACTTTAACAAAAGCTAGGACATTTTTATAGCTTACATTGGTGAGAAACAATGTCCACATACTACCTCTAGCTGTACTAAATGGCTTGATCTTTTGAGAAATTAACAAAATTAAAATAACTAATTTATTCTGGTTAAAATTTCACTTGTAGAAATTTATTCTGTGGAATATACATGATAATAAACATGAATGTATAAGAATATCTATGGCATCACTATCTGTTTTGTTTTGAGTTAGGGTCTATATAGTCCTTGTTGTCCAGAGACTCACTATGTAACCCAAGCTGGCCTTAAACTTGAACTCACCTGCTTCTGCTTCCCAAGTGCTTTGATTAAAGGCATATGTCATCATGCATTTTAATAATGAAAAATTAGAAATAGCTTTAATGTCAATGTTGAGACAGTGAATACTACATAAGCACAACTGTGATGGCAGCTAGTGGTTGTCAAGGTGCTTAATATGCACTAGGCATCATTCTTGAGCCTGTAGCTCCTAATGGTAAATGAAGTATACATCTTCATGTGAAATGATGTGAATTATACAGTTTTGTGGTTTGAGTATGAAATATTCCCATAAGTTCATATGTTTGGACACTTGGTCCCTAGCTAGCAGTATGGTTGGGGAGTTGTGTAACCTTTGGGAGGTAAAGCCGCGCTAGAGGAAGTAAGTGCATCAGGGGCAAGCTTTGAGGTTTTATAACCTGGTCCCAGTTCATTGTGGCTCTCACCACACACTGTGAGGATGAAATGCTCCTACCACTAAGACTGACTATATTCCCTCTCAAAGCCAAACCAAAAGGAGCCAAAACCAACCCTTCCTTCCTTAAGTTGCTTTTTCTTGGGTATTTTATCACAGGAACAGGAAGGAAACTGGTGTAATAGTTAAAAAAAAAAATTCTAGCTTAAAACTCTATAGTTTTACTTCATTTTAAAATGTTTATAAATTTAGAGTAAATCTAATTAAAGACTAGACATAAACAATGATTACCTTTGAATATTTAGATGAGTTTGAAAAGACAACTCTTACTACATATGCTTTCTATTGTTTGAATTCATTACAACAAATATACATCAGATAGATATATCAAGGTCTCACTACATTGCTCGGATTCCCCTCTGACGCCTGGCCTCCAACTATCCCCTAGTCTACCTACTTCTGACGTAGCCTTCCAAGAAGTTGTCATTATACTCGAGATTGGCCATTGTTTTGGTTTTGACAGGGTTTCACTTTGTAGTATGTCCTTTGAACCTGAAATCTTAATTCTCCCTCACAACTGCTAGAATTACAGAAGTTTGCTACCACATTATAATAAAAGGTATTATAATAATTTTATGAGCAAGAAAAGATGACTGATGCTAATTGAAAAGCCAATAAAAAGTGTATGAGAATGGCCATATGAAATTGAACATACACACACCTACAGAAACACTTTTAAAACCAGAAAAATGAATTACACTCAAGGTGAATGAACAATTAAAGATTCTAAGTCAATTTCTAATTAATGACTTCTTAGTAAAGAAGGTAGCTTGAACATCTGTGCTGAAACTCACTATGTAGACCAGGCTGGTCTCCAACTCACACAGCCTGCCTCCTGAGTGCTGGGATTAAAGGAGTGCGCCACTATGGCCAGCTGAATACCATTTTACAATAATTTCTTTTCACTAAGCACTCTTAAAACTACAATAAAAAGCTGCTTGTTTGTTTGTTTTCTTGCTTTCTTCTTAAAGTATAAACTCCCAAGAATGGAGAATAGAAAAGAAGACAGTAGAAATAAAACTTTGGAAAATAAAAACAGAAGGACAATTGCTAACTAATTTAGCAAACCTGAAAAAGCTTTGGCCTTAGCTAGGAATGGGTAAAGCTGAAAACAACATGATTTCAAAAACCTACTAACTCTGCACAGAAGGGTAATTACTTACCTTCAGCACCTATTCCACAAAAGGTTTGGATATGCATTATAATAATACTGTTACTATCAGAATTTATTTTTTTAATTTATTTTTACTTTATTATTATGAACAAAGAAGTCACATTTTCTATCCTTGTATATCCTTATTCAAGGTCCCTTCCCCCTCCCACCACATCAGGTCATTCTCTCCAGAATTTATTTAATGTAAGAGTAAAGAGAAAAATGAAAAAATAGAGATCTAGTTTGAGGTTAAATTGACTAAGAAATGTTACTGTGAAGGACTAAAGCATGAAATTTAAACTTTCAAGCATTAATTTATAATGAAAATAAAGTATATTTCAAGTATTAATTTATAATGAAAATAAAGTATATTTCTTAGCAATTGTTTTCCCAAAAGCAAGTTGCTATTGTTCATGAGATCCTGGCTTTCTCCTTAGCACAGAAGTAGGGTAGTCTATAAGATATAAGCCTTGAGAGAAAAGGCTCTATTAATACCGTTTTATTTATTATAGTTTTACTGATTGTCTTACCCAAGGCAATAATGGTTTTTTCATACTTGCCTTTACTCATACAAAAGTAACACTTTAAAAAGTAATCTGGTTCATACCTAGGAGGCTGTGTTAACAAGATTCACCAAGATTTTGAGGCCAGTGTGGGCTATGTAGCAAGCACTGAATTAAAAACAAAAAGTAGCAAATAAAGATATACTTATTTGGTGATTCAGGCTGTTGTAATCTCTGCAAGGGCCACACTTTCCTTGGCCCTCCTAATTTCAGATACTATTCTGGAGACAGGAAAGATTTTCAAATATTTCTGCTCTGCTTTTTGCTGACAATTCTCACTGTCAATCTGGCACACAGCAACTAGCTACACAATCACCTGAATGCTGAGCTTCCCTGAAATTTTCCTCACCCAATTAACTAGTCAGTCCTTTAAAATTCAGCATTATGCATAATATCAGGACACAGACAAAGCACAGAATATCATTGCAGAATAAAATATGCACGATCTGAGTCTTATTGCCATTTAAAACGTCATGAATATACTCTTTGCTATTTGCATTCCTACTGGCATCTGCGCTTCTGAATTCCAACCAAAATTATATTACTGGCATTCTTTAGATCATTTCTTCAAGCTTTTCTAAATCCCTCCTATAAATCAATTCCAAAGGCTTAGGAATCACATACCAAATTTAGTCATGGCCACATACACTCCTATTTTAGAAATTTTCTTTATAGGAAGAGGGCAGGTAATAAAGGATATGAGACGCTATAGCCCAGGCTGTCCTTGAACCCAGCATGTAGATCAAGTTGTCCTTGAATTGCAGCAATCCTCCTTCCTCAGCTTCCAGTGCACTAGGATTATCAATATGAATAAACACACCCAGCTTGGTACCAATTTTGCAAAAAGTTTTTTTCTTTTCTGTTGTTGTTTTTCACATTTAGCATCAATTTAAGAGAGAAAAATACTTGTTTGGGCTTATTTTCGGAGGTTTCCATCCATTATGGCAAGGAGTGTACAGTGGAGTAGAACAGCACAAATCATGTAAGCCAGGGTAGAGAGAGAGCAATTTTCTATGCTATTTGGATCTCCATCCTATGAAATGGTACTGTCTACATTTCAGTTGATCTTAGCCCCTAAGATAGTCATCATAGGAAAAATTCTCACAGATACACTACGTGCTTTGTAATTAAATCAGGTTCACAATCAAAATTAATCATCCCAGGTGAAAATGCAGATACAGATAAAAATGTACCACTTTATTGGAAAACATGAATCCAAACTAGGGATCCTCTAGAAAAGTAATAAAATCTTTGCAATCAAGCTTTCTCTGGAGAGTGTATCCCTATATCCTACAATGAGAGAACCCAAAGAACAGATTAGAGCTCAATTTCACCTTTGGTTCATGGTACAGTTTCTTCTCTCTTAAATTATGGATTGTTTAGGTTGTTCCACAAGCACTATAATGTTGATAAACTAGATTACTAAGTGAGTTAAGAAGTAGTCCCTGCCCTTGAGGGCTTACAGTCTAAGAAGAAAGACAAGCACATAAACAGGCAAGTGTAATACACAGTGTGGTCTAGTAACATTGAGGAAAGTTACTCAGCTAAGTCTAGAAACTGGTTAGGGAAGGAAGTTCAGTAAAAGGATGCCTGAGATAATCTTAAAGGATAAGAATTTAGTCAGGTGAACAGAAAAACAAACAAACAAAAAACAATGAAGACAAAAAGGTTATAGCATAATGTAGCTGAATGAATAAGGAGAAATATAAGGTAGCAGAAGTAGATTGTTATTGATAGATTGCTACAGATCTGGGCATGATGGTTTATATCTGTAATCCTTGCTTTGTGAGGCTAAGGCCAGGCCAGGGTATACAGTGAGTTCTAGGCATGCCTGAACTACACTATAATATCTGGCTTAAAAGGGGGCAGAGCAGGCTGGAGAGATGGCTCTGAGGTTAGAAGCACTGGCTGTTCTTCCAGAGGACCTGAGTTCGATTCTCAGCATCCACATGGCCGCTAACAACTGTCTGTAATTCCAAGATCTGATACCCTTACAAGTTATACATGCAGGCAAAACACCAATTCACATAAAATAAAAATAAATATTTAGGGCTGGAGAGATGGCTCAGAGGTTAAGAGCACTGACTGTTCTTCCAGAAGTCCTGAGTTCAATTTTCAGCAACCACATAGTGGCTCACAACCATCTCTAATGATATCTGGTATCCTCTTCTGTATACTGTATACATAATAAATAAATAAATAAATATTTTTAAAGGGGGGGTAGAGCAGAGATGATTATGAATGAATGAATAGGAATAAATAGGAGGCTGATAGAATCAAACTACAGAAAAACTACTTGACATACAAAAATTCTGTTATTTTGTGCATCAAGGTGAACTATATTTAAGCAGGACAAGAATAACAAGTCACATTTTACAAAAATCATTCTAGCAGAATTATCCTGGAAAAAAAAAAAAAAAAAAAAAAAACGAGAAGGGGCAAGAATGTAGGTGGAGTAACCAGTTAGGAGGCTACTGCAATAGTTCAGGCAGAAAGTAATGAGGTCCTGAACTAACAAGTAACCTTCTAACAAGTCACCTTCTACAAACCCCTACCTGAGCTGTTGTAATAACCAAGGAGTATCACAGCAGAGTAGTGGCAACAAAAATCTCTGACGCATTACTTACCTGTGAATATACACATATGCATCTGTTTACATATTATACATTTACATATACTTATATGTGCTTTTATCACTATTACACAATTATGGATTATTTTATTCTACATCAATAAAAAATACAAATGTTAGAAACAAAAAGGAAAACAGAAGCAAAAAGCAAAGCATTATGTTATTCTGTTTATCTTACAAGTTCAATTAATAATAAATTTTACCTCCAAAATGCATCATTTTAGTAAAAAGAAAACTATAAATTATGATTTAGGAAAAAAAATATTTAGAATGCAATCATGTTTCTAAAATTAAAAACATCAGGTTTCTCAGAATGGACCTACATATTTTAAAAAAGCAACAGTACAAAAATAACACAGAAAAAAGATACAAAATTTTGTAAGATGAGAATCAATTGAAGAAATCCACTGTACAACACAGGTATAAATACACAGATACACACAGACACACACAGACACACACACCGTGGTTCTTTTGGGCCAAGGTTTCTCTGTTACATAGCCCTGGCTGTCATAGAACTCACTATGTAGGCAAGGCTGGCCTCAAACTCATGGAGATACACCTGCCTCTGCCTCCTGAGTGTTGGGATTTAAGGTGTATGCTTCCATGCCAGCCATCTCTCCACCCTCAATATTCTTAAAGATCATGAAGGATGGATTCTGAGTTGTTCTCATTACATAAATAATGTGTGAAGTAAATACATATGCTAGCTTGACTGAGCCATTCAAATATATACCTACTTCAGAACATGCTATAAACAATATATATAGTCTTGTTAATAAAAACAATGAGTAAATAGATTGTTAAGTTAACATGACTGCAGTATTAATTTATTATAAGCCTATCTCTGTCAGAAATGCCATTTAATACATAAACCTTAGTGAGACATTACCATTGTCTTCAATTCCCAGATCAGAAAACTAAAGCATATTACTTTCTGCCTTTAGAAACCTTTTATTGAAACCATTAGTAACCACATGTAAATAGAACTATGTGTTTCTAAAAAGATTTTAATTGCATCAATTAAGTACTTTGAATCAAACTTGGCTAGGCAATGGAACTAAGATTTCAGAGTCAGTAAAACTCTGGCTTAAAACTAGTCTACTACTACTGACTTGGAAAATTTAGCAAATTACTAATTTCTCAGAGCTTTCACAGGCTTCAGATGGATGAGCTAGGATTCAAAGGTTTCTTGTAGAGTGTTCTGTCCAGGTAAGCAATAAATCAACAGAAACAAATACCATTTATATGAAAACAAAAAGACATAAATGCTATCTTTAAAATTAAAGTAAAACCAAGTTTAAGAAAAGGATAGTCTTTTCCCTACTATCAATATTTATTATCATTCAGTGGTAAATTATCCTAAATTTCTCCCACTAACTGATAAGAATATATAGTTAATCACTGTTAATCCAAGAGCAAATTTACTAGATTGCAGTTAAGACATTTACCAGTTTGCAGTTAAGGGAACTGTTTAAATCAAGAGTAAACTGGTCAGGAATTACAGCACCCACACCTCCTCTCCCATACATACATACTCCATCACAGAATTTCTACTATTAGGGCCTGAGCTGGGGAAAATCTGGACAAGCAGAGTTTGTTCCCTTGTTCTGAGCCCAACCAGAAAGTCAAGTCTCTCTGGGCTGCTTGTATGATTTGTTTCACGACTGCCACTTCCCCCATTAGAGAAAGAAAAATAATTCTTTGGAAAACTAAACACATCTTACACAACCATTAAGTTACTTAAAATTTTAGTCAATTCAAGTAGTTTTAATACTACTTATTAAACTTGGTAAATATATTTCAGTAACTAAAGTTAGAAGTATCACAGAGAAATAATAAATCCTAAGAACTCAATGAGATCATAATTAATATGTATCTGTAATTACATTTTTTAAAAAATCAAAAATACACCATAAACATTACCTTGATGCTCTTCTAAATCCATGTCAAGTTGTCTAATTTCTTCGCTAAACTGATTTATTTTTTCCTTTATATCTGTTAACCTGTTAAAAAAATATTAATGAACTTTAGAAAGAATAAGAAAAAAAAACATAAATGAGCATCATCAAATTGAATACTTTTCTACTACCAGAACATCATCAAAGATTAAATACATCTGATAGAATGTGAGCATTTTTGTAAGTCATGTATCTGGTGAGTAAACTGTATCTTGAATATATGAAGAAGTCATTTTACTCCAGACCACCAAAAATAAATTCACATGAGAATGTTGAAAGGACATTAATAAACACTTCTTCAAAGACAATATACTTGTGGCCAACAGCATGAAAGACATTCAACACCACAAGCCATCAAGGAATTGTAAGTGAAATCTACAGAAGGATATTAATTCACTTCATTGGCATGGCTGTAATGAAATGATAATACTACGTGATAAAGATATATAGAAACCTAGACTCTCATACATTGCAGGCAGAAATGTAAAATGTCTACAATGCTTTTTATGTAGTCATATGATCTACATAAATTTGTACCCCAAATTTATAAAGTAACCACATTAACCAGCCATCACAATCCCGAGGATTTACACAAGAGAAGTAAAAATAAATGCCCACACAGAACCAGCTTATAAATGTTCATGTCAATATGATTCATAATAGCCAAAAAAAATAGGAGTAAGCCAAAGCCTTTCAAATGATGAATAAAACAAACATATCTTATGCATACAACAGAATGTTAATTAAAATTAAACCACAGATGACCCTTGAAATGGTAGGCTAAATGAAAGCATTTAACCACAGAGAATCAAAAGCTGTATGATTATACATATAAAATATCCAGGATAGGTAAATAGGGTGACATAGAGTAAGAAGTGTAAGGAAAGCAATGGCTAAAAGGTATGGGATTTTGCTGGGATGACTCAATTGGTGGTACTGACTGTCCAACTGTAAATGTAACAAAAAGTTCTGAATTGTAAATATATGATGTACATGAGCTATTTACAGTTATTTTTCAAAGCAATTATACTAGGCAAAGACTCAGAATTAAAAGCTGGGGATTCAAAATTCAATAAATATTAAATCATTAATGTGAACTATAGGAAAAATTCCTATAAGGCATGTAGTATTATTAACTTTAGGATGTAATCTGAAAAATGAATGAATACAAAATGTCCTGGTTCAAAAGTACTTACTGTCTCTCCATGCTGGCTATTTCCTGATTATCTTCTTTAACCTATAAAGGCATAAAAAGAAAGCAGTATTTAAAGTATAACTCATTATTAGACTATCTGAAAGAGAACATCACTAAGAAACATCACTATTCAGAGATTCCTTCCTTCTTCAAATATACATTTACCTATTTCCCTGGATAGTTTTATGAGAGCTTGATACAAGCCAGAGTCATTGGAAAGGAGGAAACCTAAATTGGGAAAATCTCTCTACAAGATGAGGCTGTAAAGCTAGTTGTGACTGTACACACCTTTAATGCCAGCTATCATGAGGCAGAGGTAAGTGGATATCTGTGAGTTCAAAACCAACCTGGTCTACCCAGTACAGTCAGGGTACAGAGACATCTGCTTCTAAATGAATTAATGAATTAATTAAATAATGGAGTAATTTTTAAAGATCAGGCTGTAGTCAAACCTGTATGACATTTTCTTAATTAGTGATTGATATAGAAGGGTTTAGCCCATTATAGGTAGGGGCATCCATGGGCTGGTGGTTCTGGGTTCTGTAAGAACGCAGACAGAGAAAGCTATGGGGAACAAGCCAGTAGGCACCAATTGTTCATGGCCACTGAATCAGCTCCTGCCCTCAGATTTCCTGCCCTATTTTGAATTTTGCCTTGGCTGCTTTTGATGAACTATGATACAAAGTCTAAGTGAAATAAACTCTTTCTTCCCCAAGTTGCTTTTAGTAATAGCACTTATCACAGCTATACAAACTCTAACTAGGACACTTACCTAGCATATACTATTAGTTAACATATCTGCCAACATGGGTCAGTTAACAGTAAGTACCTTCAATTCCTCAGACTCTCCAGTATCTTAGGGAACAGCTACCAGATTTGGGGAGCCCAAGTAAAATCAAATTTCTGAAAAATAGCAACTTTTAGGGCATTTATACTATGCCATGTGATATTTGGGATATACATAATTGCACACACACATACACATACACACACACACATATGCATTTATTAACCCTATATTATCTTAAACTCAATTTATTTTTTTTTGAGACAAGATTTCCCTATGTAGCCATGGTTGTTCTGGGACTCATTATGTAGACCAGTCTTGCCTCAAACTCACAGAGATTTACCTGTTTCTGCCTCCCAAGTCTTGGATTAAAAGTATGAGGCACCAAGACCCACTTAAATTCAGGTTTAACTAGCAATCCAACTAAAGAGCACTCTCTCCTTTCCTGCTCCTAATCTTTACTTTGCAAGGGATTTCTGAAGTTTTAGATTTTTTTTAAGTTTGACTGCTATAGTGCAAGTAAGGAATCAGAGAACAACTTGCAGAAATTAGTTACTCCACCACAGGTCTTGAGATTAACCTCAGGCCACCAGGCTTACCAGCAAGTGCCTCTACCTGCTCAGACAGCTCACAATCCAAGATTCAGACTTTAAGACCATTCTAGAAAGAATGATTCTAACAGTCACTGAACTGATTCATAAAGACCTCAGAGAAATTTCTAGAGGAAACTTTGTCCCATATGAAGGTAAAGTTCTCTTTGGAGGGTCTTAACCTCAGCACATCTCAGCATAAACATGTTAATTGTAACTTACAGCTAAATTAAAGCAACCAAGAAGTAGTAGAAAAGCTATGGAATATATGATACATGATTATGTCATATATAATATCATATGATGTTAGATTCCATAGTCTGCATGAAGACATTCACTAACCACCAAAGTCATCAGATTTGGAATACTTCTTTATGTAGAGATAAATATGAGTAAAAGAACTTGTTTTCAGTGAGATTATCTAACTACTTAAATCACCAATAAAGAAATAAAATAAAATGAAATAATTATCAAAATGTACACCAAAAATTAAAAAATAAGTATCTACTAAGTAAAAACGAAGTTATTTTAAAAAGTAAGATATTTCTACATTTTCTTGGCTCAGTATTTCATATTGAGATAAAGCTAATTATTGTTTTTGAATAATAATCACATTGGTTTTCTGCTTACTTCAAAGCTCTTAAAACAAATAAATGGCTGGGAATTGGAGTACATGCTTTTAATCTCAACATTCAGGAGACAGAGGCAGGCAGATCTCTGAGTTTGACGACAGCCTAGTCTACAGGGCCAAGTTCCAGGGAAGCCAGGGTTACACAGAGAAACCCTGTCTGAAAAGTAACAAATAAAACAAACAAAAACCCAAATAAATAAACAAACTCTACCTGCTTGAGCAGCCTCTCCCTCTCCTCCATTGGTGAGCCCATGCTCTTGTCTTCCGCAATCATTTGGTCTCGATGGGACTCTAACTCATACAGTTTCTCATGGAGCAATACAGCCTCTTGTTTTACCTGGGAGTGTGCGATTTCCTGAGAACAGAAAAGGAAACATTACTTGGTCTTTTGTAGAAACACAAAATTAAAATAAAGTCATGAGACTGTCTAATCCAACATGACTGATGTCCTTAGACACTAGAGCCTACACTGAGAATACAAACTGATAGCACAGACAGCAGCTGCAGAGAAGCTGCCTTAAGGAAAACTGTCATCAACTGGTGAGTAGGAAGAAACTAGAATGTTACAGAGTCTCAGAGGGAGCAAACTCTGCTGACACATGTGGCACTAACCTCCACAAGCACAAGAAAATAAATGTTTACTGCTTTACTAACCCAGGCTGTGACCACTTGTTACAGGAGCACTGGGAAACTAATGAGGGTAGAACAGTTACTATTTACCACAGTTCCACTTTCGAAAGAATAATTTCTAAAATGAAACAAATGTAATCAAATTCTTTTAGATAAAAAGAGCTAGAAGTGACTGCAGTGATAACAATGAATATATTGACCTTTGAGCCTATTGCTTTTTTCTAAAGGTATTTTCTATTTTTTTCAAGATTTATTTATTATGTATACAATATACAGAAGAGGGCACCAGATGTCCGTATAGATGGTTGTGAGCCACCAAGTGGTTGCTTGGAATTGAACTCAGGTCCTCTGGAAGAGCAGCCAGTGCTCTTAACCTCTGAGCCATCTCTCCAGCCCCCGAGCCTATTGTTTGTTGAGCAATTGATCTGTGGAACTATATACTCCCCTCTGACCTCAGTAGGCACCAGGTAAGCACAATGTGCCCATATATACATTCAGAGAAAATACTCCTAGATATAAAATAAAAATAAATCTTTTCTTTAAAATGTACATTTTCAATGGAGATTATTAATAACCCCAAAAGACAACTAACCTATTCATTTGCAAAGCTGTTTTAATCATAAAAAATACACTAAAATACTGAAGGGTAGCTCTAACATTACACAAAGACAGTGAAAAACATAATTGATGTGTGTGTAGGAAGGAAAGGGAGTACTACAGATGCCACATCACAATTTCAAACATGAATTCTATTTGAAGTTTTCCACTATTTTAAACCCAAGACAGGATTATAGGATTACTGTAAAGATTAAAGGAACATACTGATGATATGTATAAAAAGCAATGATTTCCTTTGTATACAGTAGGTACTGGAGAAACAAAACAAAACAACAACAAAAAATCTAATGTATTTCTTGCCTATCTGTGACCTTTGTGGTCCAGAACGGAAAGAGTATATATAGAACTTCTGTTAGTAAATGGCTCAGCTCAAGATAATGTTCCCCAAATTGTCTCTCAGAGCTTAGTGATAGAAAAGCACTCCCATCACTTATACTCACAGTTTCTAGGCTCTCCTTTTTTATATTTAATGAGTCTAGTTGTTGCTGAAGTGTATCTAGTTCCTAAGGAAGAAAAACACAAATGTAAAGTAATATTTTTCATTTTCAATACCTCACCTATGAATTAATAAATTTATAAATATATTCAATTTATATCTTTTCATATTGACTACAACATATCAAGGTTTTATTCTATATAGGTAGTTCCTTTCATTAGTCCCCAAATCCTTTCTACATACCTTAAAAAACTTCATAAGTTTGTCAAAATTATTCTATCATAGTAATTACCGGAAGCCTTCAAATTAATAATGTCATTGTTCAAAATCAAAATTTAAAATTCTACTTTAGCCATATTTTCACATCTTTTGTCTAATTGTTTTTAGAACCAAGACTTACATATATTTGGGAGGGGACAATGGGAGAAAGATGGATGGGAGGGAGGGAAGAAGGGAACTGATCAAAGGAAGAGAGAAGAGGAAACGATGAAAGAGAAGAAACCATTGATTAGTTAGTTATAACCCCAGTATATAATTGAATATACTTTGGTAATAGCTTGGTATTTCTACAATATTCTTTCTTCAATGACTCATTTTATTCAATAAATTTTGTCTAAGATTTTTTTTTAAAAAGTTGTACTAAAATTAAATAAAGGAATATCTAGAAAATAAATAATATCCTTATTAAGTGGTTATTGGCCCAATATTTTAGTAATCATTTGGGTAAGTGTCATCCTGGGCTTCAATAAGCATGGAGATGATTAACTGAGAGGATTATCAGCAGACACATAAACTGTTACTTTAAAAAAAAAAAAAATCAGGGACGTAATAGGTACAAAGAGTTGCTGTGTATCAAGCAGGAAAGAAATGAAAACAAACAAACAAACAAAAATACCCAAAACACTAATATCCATGTGCCTCTGGCCTGTGAGCCCCTTTAATGCTCTCATTAAAAGTCCATAAAAATCCAAGTTTTTAGATCATGTGTGGTGGTGCATTCCTTTAATTCCAGAACTTGGAAGAGGCAGGAGGATATCTGTGAGTTCATTATCAGTCTGGTCTAAAGAACAAGTTTCAAGGTAGCCAGCCATGGGTACACAGTAAGACCTTGTCTCAAATAAGTAAGCTAATCTAAGTGTTTTCATGTACCTTTATGACACATAAAGCTGAAAGATACAGAGAACTAAACTACTGTATATTTTTTTTAAAGTTAGAACACCATGCAACATAAGAAAATGCACCCTGTATCAGTGCTCTTCTCACACTTCAAAGATAATGGGAATTAGATGAGGACTTTGTTACAATGAAATTCTGCTGAATAGATCCAGTTCAGCTCTCATAGACACTGATGTTGATTTTCAAATTGTACTTGGAGTACATTTAGCATGGTTTTACAAGCCTAGCACACAGTTCAGGGTAATAGTACCTGCAACAGTTTCTCGTTTGTGGTTTTCATTTCTATGTACTTGACTTGTTTTTCAGGAGACATATTTTTGATAATGCCATCTGCTGCTTGCTTTTCTTGTTCAACTTCCTCTTCTACACTTCTGATTTGTTTTTCCTTCCTGAAATCAAAAGCATGCAATGTTCTTCTTAGTATATTGAAGGGGGAAAAAAACCAAATAATTTTATTTAGAGGTGCTTAAAAAGAAAATCAACCACAGTGTATGAAAGAAGGTCCTTGGAGCAGATTCCAGAACCTGATTCCTTGCCCAGAAAGTTGTGTTCCTGGACCAGGATCAATCTGTAGTGCCTGATCCCAGACTCCCCTTAGCAGACTGGACTAGGGTTTGGCTGTGAGGGTCTCCTCCAGCCACACCTAAAAGAGGAGACATTGCACGGCCGGCCCCGCCTCCTGCACGGCCGGCCCCGCCTCCAACTGTGTCAGCAGAGGACTGAGGCCTTTGAAATTCAGACCCCGTCCAAAGGTGAGGTGAGCAGGTTCCAGTGCCTGATTCCTCACCCAGAGAGTTGTTCCAGGACTAGGATCAATCTGTAGTGCCTGATCCCAGACACTCCTTAGCAAAGAGGACTAGGGTTTGGCTGTGAGGGGCTCCTCCAGGCACACCTAAAAGAGGGGACACTGCAAGGCCGGTCTGAAAAGGGCAAACTGTGTCACCAGAGAAGGACTGAGGCCTTGAAATTCAGACCCCTGTCAAGAGCAGAGTCAGAGATGGAGCAGACCCCTTGCTCAGAAGAGACAGGAGACACACAAACCCTCTTGCCACAAGTGAGTAGGAGGGAACTAATCGTGAACCACTGAAGCCATGGGCAGACGTCAGTGCAAAAATATATATGAAGAACAACAAGGCAACTCCAGAAGAAACTGGTAGTTCTACAACTACAAGACCTGAACAGAGCAATGAAGAGGAAACAGAAGGAATCAATACCAAAAACACCTTTATGGAGATAATTGAAGCCTTCAAAGAAGATATAAAAAATTCCCTTAAAGAAATAGAAGAAAATGCAAACAAAAAATTGGAATAGATGACAAATCCTTGAAAGGAAACTAAAAACAGGTAAACCAAAAAAATGAAAGAAACATTCCAGAAACTAAAAACTGAAATAGAGGCAATAAAAAAGGCACAAAGTGAGGCAAAGATGGAAATAGAAAACCTGAAGAAAAGAAGTGGAACTACAGATACAAGCATAACAAACAGAATCCAAGAGATGGAAGAGACAATCTCTGAAGTGGAAGACTCAATAACAGAAATAGATATATCAGTCAAAGAAAATACTAAAACCAAAAAAAGCCATAACATAAAATGTTCAGAAAATCTGGGACACCATGAAAAGACCTGACTTGAGAATAACAGGAATAAAAAAAGGAGAAGAATACCAACTCAAAGGCACAGATAATGTACTCAATAAAATCATAGAAGAAAACTATCCTAACATAAGGAAATGCCTATAAAGATATAAGAACCTTGCAGAACACCAATAGATATGAGCCCCCAAAAAAGTCAGCTTGCCACATAATAAACAAGGCACAGAGCATACAGAAAAAAGAAAAAATTTTAAGAGCTGCTACAGAAAAGGGCCAACTTACTTATAAAGACAGACCCATCAGAATAGCACCTGCCTATTCGATGAGAACAATGAAAGCTAGAAGGGCTTGGTCAGAAGTAATACAGATGCTAAAAGAGCATGGCTGCCAAACTAGAATACTATACCCTGCAAAATTATCAATCACCATAGATGGAGTAAACAAGCTATTTCATGACAAAGTCAGACTGAAACAATACCTATCTACCAATCCAGCCCTCCAGAAAGCATTAGAGGGAAAACTCCAACCTAAGGATCCCAGATACACCCAAGAAACCAGAATCAACCAATAATCCCACAGAAGAATAACCCAGAGAAAGGAAATACATACAAGCAACCACCAAAAAGAGCAGGAAATATCCATCAGTGGTCACTAATATCCCTTAATATCAGTGGACTCAACTGACCTATAAAAAGACACACACTAACAAAATGGATACAAAAACAGAAGCCATCCTTCTGCTGCATACAAGAAACACACCTCAACCACAAAGACAGACACAGGCTCATAGTAAAGGGTTGGGAAAAGATTTTCCAATCAAATAGTCCTCAGAAATAAGCTGGGGTTGCCATCCTAATATCTAACAAAGTAGACTTTGAGCTAAAAGCAATTAAAAGGGACCAAGTTGGTCATTACTTATTCATCACAGGAAAAATGGGTCAAGAGGAGATTTCAATCCTGAATATTTATGCCCCTAATATAAAACCTATGTAGAAGGTAGGTGTCATTATATTAGAAACACTGATAAAGCTCAAATCCCACATCAATTCTCACACCCTAAAGTGGGAGATTTAGTACCCCACTTTCACCCCTGGATAGGTCAACCAGACAGAGACTCAACAGAGAAATAAGGAGTCTAACAGAGGTTATGATGCAAATGGATTTAATAGATATTTACAGAAGCTTCCACCCAAAGGCAAAGGAATATACATATTTCTCAGCTCCTCATGGAACTTTTTCTAAAATTGACCACATAATTGGTCATAAAGCAAACATCAACAGATACAAAGAAAATGGAAATAATCCTTTGTATCATATTGGACCATCAGGGCCTAAAGTTAGAGTACAACAATATAAAAAATCCAAGAAAGCCTACCAACTCATGGAAATTAAACATCACTCAGCTGAAAGACCTCTGGGTCAAGGAAGAAATTAAGAAAGAAATCAAAGTCTTCCTAGAATTTAATGAAAATGAATCCACAACTTACCCAAACTTGTGGGACACAATGAAAGTAGTCTTAAGAGGAAAATTCATAACACTAGATGTTTATATGAAAAACCTAGAGAAATCCCACACTAGAGAACTAACAGCACAGCTTTTCACAGCCTTAGAACAATTGGAAGCAAACTCACCTAGAAGGAGTAGATGGAAGGAAATAATCAAACTTAGATCTAAAATCAATAAAATTGAAACAAAAAGAACAATACAAAGAATCAATGAATCAAAGAGTTGGTTCTTTGAGAAAGTCAACAAGACAGACAAGCACTTATCGAGAGAGTGTCCAAATCAACAAAATCAGAAAGGGAGACATAACAACACACCCCCAGAAAATCCAGACAATTATCAGATCATACTTTGAAAATGTGTATTCCACAAAAATGAAAAACCTGGAAGAAATGGACAGCTTTTTGGACAGGTATGATTTATCAAAATTAAATGAAGAACAGATTAATTACGTAAATAGACCAATAACCCTTGAGGAAATTGAAGCTGTCATTAAAAGCCTCCCAAGAAAAAAAAAAGCCCAGGTACAGATGGTTTCAGTGCAGAATTCTACCAGACATTCAAAAAAGAAGTACTACCATTACTCCTCAAACTATTTCACACAGTACATACTGAAGGAATAGTGCCAAATTCCTTCTATGAGGCCACAATTACCCTAATAACCAAGTCACTCAAACACAAAACAAAGAAGGAGAATTACAGACCAATTTCCCTCAATATTATTGATGCTAAAATTCTCAACAAAATTCTGGCAAACCGTATACAACAATATATAAAACATATCATCCACCATGACCAAGTAGGCTTCATCCCAGAAATGCAGGGATGGTTCAACACACAAAAAACCGTAAGCGTCATCTATCATATGAACAAACTAAAGGGAAAAAAAACACATGATGTTTCCTTAGATGCGGAAAAATCCTTTGACAAAATCTAACACTCCTTTATGATAAAAGCTCTGGAGGAATCAGGAATACAAGGAAAATATCTCAATATCATAAAGGCGATTTACAAGAAGCTGACAGCCAGTATCAAACTTAATGGAGAAAAACTCAAAGCAATCCCACTAAAATCAGGAACTAGACAAGGATGTCATCTCTCCCCTTATCTATTCAATATAGTTCTCAAAGTTTTAGCTAAAGCAATAAGGGAACAAAAAGAGATTAAGGGGATACAAATTGGAAAAGAAGAAGTGAAACTATCTCTAATTGCGGATGATGTGATTGTATACATAACTGACCCACAAAATTCTATCAGGGAACTTCTACAGCTGATAAACACCTTCAGCAATGTAGCAGGATACAAGATTAACTCAAAGAAATCAGTAGCCCTTCTATACGCTAAAGATAAAAGGGCTGAAAAAGAAATAAGGGAAACATTACCCTTTATAATAGCTACAAATAGCATTAAATACCTTGGAGTAATTATTACCAAAGAAGTGACAGATCTATTTGACAAATATTTTAAATCACTGAAGAAAGAAATTGAAAGCTCTCCCATGTTCCTGGATAGGTAGGATCAACATAGTAAAAATGGCAATTCTACCAAAAGCAATCTACAGATTCAATGCACTGCCCATCAAAATCCCAACACAATATTTTACAGACCTTGAAAGAACAATACTCAACTTCATTTAGAATAACAGGAAAGCAAAGATTGCTAAAACAATTTTGCTCAACAAAAGAACCTCAGGAGGCATCACCATCCCTGACTTCAAGTTACACTATAGAGCTATATTAATAAAAACAGCCTCGTACTGGCATAAAAACAGACCTGTGGATCAATGGAATCGAATTGAGGATAAGGGCATTAACCCAAAACCTATCAACACCTGACCTTCGACAAAGATGCCCAAAATACTCAATGGAAAAAAGATAGTATCTTTAACAAACAGTGTTGTCATAGCTGGTTGGTAGTGGGTAGAAAAATGCAAATAGATCCAAGACTGTCACCCTGCACAAAACTCAAATCCAAGTGGATCAGAGACCTCAACATAAACCCAGCCTCTCTGAACTTAATAGAAAATGGGAAATGCCCTTCTACGAATTGGCACAGGCCACCACTTTCTAAATATAACACCGATGGTACAGACACTAATTTCAACAATCAATAAGTGGGATCTCCTGAAGCTGAGAAGATTCTATAAAGCCAAGGACACTGTCAATAGGACAAAACAACAGCCTACAGAATGGGAAAAGATGTTCACCAACCCTACAAGTGATAGAGGACTGACCTCTAAAATATATAAAGAACACAAGAAACTAGAGCCTAAAACCTTGAATAACCCAATCAAAAAATGGGGTTCAGAATTAAAAAGGAAATTCTCAGCACTTTAGCCATCAGAGAAATGGCAAATCAAAACAACTTTGAGATACCACCTGACACCTGTCAGATTGGCTAAGATAAAAGACACAGAATGACAGCCTATGCTGGAGAGGTTGTGGAACAAGGGGAACAATTTTCCATTGCTGGTGGGAGTGTAAGCTTGTTCAGCCACTCTAGAATGCAGTATGGCGGTTTCTCAGAAAACTGAGAATCAATCTCCCCAAGGATCTAGCAATACCACTTCTGGGTGTATACCCTAAAGATGCACAGTAGCACTCCAAAGGCATTAGCTCAACTATGTTCATAGCAGCATTATTTGTAATAACAAGAATCTGGAAGCAACCTAGATGCCCCTCAGCTGAGGAATGGATTAACAAACTGTGGTCCATTTACACAATGAAGTACTATTCAGCAGTAAGAAAAAATGATATCCTAAAATTTGTTGGCAAGTGGATAGATTTGGAGAATATCCTCCTGAGCGAGGTATCTCAAACCAAGAATGATAAGCAAGGGATGTACTCACTCATTAGTGGACTCGAAACAAAAAAAGCAAAAAGCAAAACATGTCCAAGCTACAAACCACAACCACTAAACAGCTTGGGATCTGAAACATCTTGGACTGACTCCTTGGAGCCCACTCCCCCTCGAGGAACACCTGACTCAGTCTTGATGTTGGGGGGAGGAAACTGGATCTGCCAGGAGTGGATACTGAACTGAACAATATTGGAACTTTGGGACCTCCTGCCCATGCTGGGGAGAAGATGGGGAGATGCGGAGAAGAGAGAGTGACTCGAGGGGGTGGGAGGGGGAAGAGACCTTGAATAAGGATATACATGGATAGAAAATGTGTATTAAAAAAAAAAAAGAAAGATGGACAGAGCAAGTGAACTCAACTCATTCTGTCTCTTTCTCACAAAGTAATTGCATTTGGATGTGAGGGAAAACAGACATCTTTTGCAGTGTCTAATGAATACAGCTTTGATACATTCTCTCCTGGGTGGTACAGAGCAGTTGAGTTGCTGCCCATGACTGAGATGCTACATGAATTGCATGGGATGTTGTAAAGAAAAACTTTCCCTACATGAAGACATGTGAAATAAAATATATTCTGTATGTCTAAGATTTAATTTCTAATTTAAAGACAAATATATAAGATCTTAAGTGTAATATTTATATTGTTTATTGGGATAATGATATATCTGATATGGTAGGTTAAATAAAAGTAATAATTACATCAAAAAAAGGAAAATGTGACTTTTTTCATAATAAATTTAAAAAAAAGAAAAAAGATCCTCATATTTATATTTTTAAAAGTACATAAAACTTGATCCTATTAGCACAGGCTTTTCTCTTCTGCATGCCCAAATTGAGTTTTCTTTATTTTCCATTTAAATGGCTAAAAGAGAAAGATTATGACATCACAATCTCTCAGGCCTTGTACATATGCAGGTTCATTTCACCTTTGGTGATCATACTCCAAAAGTAAGTTTTAGTTTTAAAATAGTGATTTTTCAAACATCAGTTAGTCTTAGCATTCTTTGATCAAATTCAACCCTGCATAGAAAGTTATATAAATCATTTAAAGGCAGCCCTGACTAAACTGGCCAATACGGAGAGCTATATTGAAATATAAATAATTATTTAGATATTGTCTTATGTGAATGAGTGTTGTGATACATGTATGTATGTGCTTCATGTGTGTGTCTGGTACTTATAGAAGTGAGAAGAGGTTGTCAGATCCCTGGAACTAGAGTTACAGAGAGTTGTGAGCCACCATGTGGGTGCTGGGAATCAAACCCAGTCCTCTACAAGAACAAGTGCTCTTAACCACTGAGCAACTGTGCCAGCCCCACAATTCAGCTTTTTAAAACGAAAATCATATGTTGGGTCAGATGGCTCAATGAATCAAAGTGCTTACTGCACATGCCTGATAATCTTTTAATTCATGGAACCCAAAGCCAGACAGACCAAATCAACATTCATCATGTTAAATGAACACTATGTGTATACACAACAATAACAAAGTTCTAATAAAACCTTAAAATATATACTTTAAGATCAATAATATGCTTTAAGCATCTTTACCTCTTGCTTAAATACAATGGTACAGTAGTTTGAAAGAAAAAGGTCCCTAAAGGGAGTGGCCTATTAGGAGGTATGGCCTTGTTGGAGGAAATGTGTCACTGTGGGGGACAGCTTTGAGTCTCCTTTGCCAAGCTTCCCTCAGTGTGACAGTCAGCTGACTTCCCGTTGCTTGCAAGATGTAGTGCTAACTCTCAGCTCCAGTTCATCGACCTGCACGTGCCATGCTCCCCCATCAAGATGATAACAGACTAAATTTCTGAAACTGTAAGTAGGCCATCTCAATTAAATGTTTTCTTTATAAGAGTTGCTATGGTCTCTTCACAGCAATAAAAATCCTAAGAAAAATTGTATAATCATAGCCACGATTATCCTAAATATGCAACCACAATATAAACATAAGAAATACTAGTGTGCCCTGAATCTTAGTTTCTATACAGTCAACTACTAATAGGGAACAGAAACTTTCTTTTTATTAATTCTTTTGATCCCTACCCTATTCCTCCCATATCTGCCCTCTCTACCCTCACATAGCTCCCTCTCTCCAACTTCTGGTCTACACAGGGAGTTCTGGGTGAGCCAGGACTGCACAGTGAGAGCCTGTCACAAAAAAAAAGAAAGAAGAAAGAAAGATGGAAAGAGTTTGATGAACAGAACTTTTTAGTGCCCAGATCATAAATTTCTCACTGGTTTTCAAAAATCTAATTAACCTATCATTATATATGGGCTTCACTCACAGATAACAACTTCTGCTGTCCTCAATCAATTTGTAGCTAAGTCCATTAGATCTACATACCTTCTATATACTCATTCTGAAAAAATCTCAGAGCAACCAAATAAAACATGAAGGTAATGTAATAGATAACTGGGAATTTCAATTTATTTTTGCCTCACTATTGAACAGGAGGTGGTATTTCCCCTCGGACCATCACTAATTACAATGTAACCATGTGCTCTCTATTGCCAAAATTTAGGTTGAGTACATGAGCTCACAGAAATCTGAAGTAGAAAGTGCTATTTCTTTCAATCTTTATTTTATCAAGTTTCCTAAAACACCAAGGAGCTTCCTTTACTGGAAAAAAATTGTATATTGCATAACTCAACACTGTTTCTTCCTATATCCACTGTAGTTAGATGGGAGCTAATATTGCATAGTATCCCATTTACAGGGGTTAAGATTACATCAAAGGGAAGGTATCTAATTTCTTGAAGGCATATAATGACTGTCAGGTCTTTAAATGACTTGAGCACTTTGCCCCTGTTATACTCTGGCAGTAAAGTGACTAAAAGCAAAGTACCATAAAAATGAGCAAACAACAATGTTGAAAGGCAGTGGAATATAAAAGATGGTGGTATACTTTTAATTTGAATCTAAAAAAAAATACAAAACAGCTGTACAATTAACCCATATTACTTTAGAAACATCTATTTAATATACTCTTTAAGCCACAAAAAGCATGTTAACATTTTGATAAAATTTTCAAACAAAACACAAAAACTAGGCAAACTGTTATTTGTTACATTAAAAAAAAAAAGACAAGGATGTCTTTAAGAAACTAGGCTTCTAGTCAATCTTTTGCTAAGGAAGCCCAGCTTCTTCTTAATTACTTGCTCACTAGGTACAAAGGTTAAAAAGAAGTGAAATGCAATCACCTGACACAGGCTTTTCTAATGCTGTAGAAGAGTCAGAATAAATGTCTTGAGCAAACCCGTCTCAGATTCAAAAACAACAAAGCAAAAAGGTAAGATCTTACATACTTAACGTCTGGTAGTTGTTACTGGGTTAAAATAATTAAGTTTGTTAAGACTGTGGAACAGTCCTTGCCTTTAGTGACAAAGAAAAGAAAACATATTTCCCTGCTGTCGTCTACTGAAAAAATAATATGAATCTAGGAAATGGCCAATGGCTCTTTAAAAATAAAGTTACAGTGAATACAAAGTTCTCATCTGGCTAATCAAATTTTTAAGAACTTTTAAAAAATGTTAATCAGAGAAGTCTAAAGTAACTTTAACCTTAAAACAAATTTACAAGACAAAAAGACTCACTAGTTAAAACTGTTGAAGTTGGGTGATAACAATTATTATTAACCAGTTTTCAGAAATAATTTCCAATATGTCATTTATTATTTAAGTTTTTAAATTCAAAAATCACATAGTATTTAATAAGGATAACTGTTAACCATTAATATCTCATTCCAAATGTATTATGGTATAAATATCTAAAATATTGTAGGACAAAACTACTTCTGAAGTTCAACAAAATTAAAATAAGTATAGCATCTTTTTAATCTCATTGCATACAGTAAATCATAGAAAAGTAAGCCAAAATTCCTAAACTTGTACTGGAAACTTTCTAAGAACATGATTTCTATACCAGCATCATCTCACTGTATATAGATTTGGTTTTCTTGTCTAAAGACTCTTAAATCCATAAACCAGATAACAGAAACAGATGATCTATTTCTTCCTGTTTTTATTCTTTTAAAACCAAAAATCATTTCAAAGTAACTTTCAAATTGAGAAAAATCTCAAAAGAAATGGCCTCATTTAACAGTCTTTTTTTTTTTAAGTCTTTTTAAATCAACTTTTGAAGAAATGCTTTTGTCTGGGAATTTATGTAACATCACAATAGTTAAAATTTACTCTCTATTGCTCTCTCCTCAGGCAAAAAATACAAGCATGTGTGAAAAAGCCTGTAGACAGTTTGGGTTAAAATTTTAAACACAGTGATGCTGAAGATATGTTGACAGTAGAACTTTGACTATATGCTGCTTTTAATTCTAAAATTCATTAAGAAAAAAATTTTAATCTTCATAATTTTCTTTTAGTACACTACTGAAAATCATTTCTAGATGATAAATATAACATGATCCTCTAGTTCCTTCTCACCACTGGCTCACAGCCCTACCTTGACTCCACTTTGCTCTTCATCAATTTTTTTTGTTTGTTTGTTTATTGAGACAAGGTCTTTCTATGTATTCTTGGCTGTTCTGGAAAGCATGAGGATCAGAGTGACCTTAAACTCACAGGGATCCACCTATCTCTGCTTCCTCACAGTTGGGATTAAAAGCATACACCACCATATATGACTCTCGCTTGCTTCTGTTCCACACCAACTCTTCACTTAAATCAGTTAACTTTTTGTAGCCTATTTGCTTTTATAACCACCCTTATCCCATATGCCTGAAAAACTAGAACTTCTCCACTACTTACCCCTCTTTACTCATGTCTACATACCACCGGGGATATCAGTACTAAGTTCACCACACAACTGTGCAAGCCCTAAAGAAGCTGTACAATTATTCCTAGAGATCACTAAGTACAAGTAAGGTAGCTTTCATAAATGACCTAGGCATCTCCTTTTTATAGCCAATGGTGTGAAGTTGTCATTTGATCCCAGTTCTGACTCTACAGAGTAATAAAATGTATATCATATAAAACTTTTGTTTTATTTAATGTATAAAACTTTGCTTTATAATTTGTATAAAATCTAGGAATCAAAGTACCCTTTTCTAGCAAACTTGAAAAGACAAAAAGAAGGAAAATAAAGCTAAACAGATCAATAAAGTGAAAGCAATAAGCAAGTGGACAAAACCAGACCAGCACTGAAAAATAATACATTCTTATCACCTATAAGAAAACAGGATTCAGTAACATGAAAAGAATCTTCTTACTCTACTTGGTTTTTCTACTTCTTACTTGGATGCAATAACCTTCTCTTTTAAAACCTTAAATAAGTATAACAAATGCTTAAAAAGTAATTAAATTTTAGAAGGCACCTAAAGATGACAGGAAATAATTATATTCTTTCAAACATGTGATGACTTTGAGAAAACAGGTAGACAGAAAATATGAAACATCATCATGAATAAAATGATGAAACAGAAAATAAATATAAGAATATTGCTTTTCAATAAAAGGCAGTTTCTACATTGAGCAGCATGTTGAATACACCTGTTAACTTTGTCTTCTATTCTAAATTTAACTACAATAAATGTTAAATATAAAGGGGAGTATAAACTCAAAAGAATGAGAGAATGTACTAGAAGGTAACAGTAATAAAATTTAGAAGTCTGAAAGTTAATAGTTAAATGGTAAATGCAAAAGCAATTTTTTTCCCATGTTAACAATGGAAAAAAACAGAAAAACTACTTGATTTCTATTTCAGGAACTTAAATTGTTCAGAAACTATCATTATCAGGTATTCTGGAAGTAGAGGAGGAGGCAAGAAGTCCTCCATACCTCTGCTCTGACACCTGATGCTTCTCCTTACAGAAGGTAAGAGCTGTGGAGGAATCTGGATAGGTCCGAGTGAGTAAAGAAACACTGTTGACATTAAGTAACAGCTGATATACCAAATACTAGTATTAAATCACCTTTTTAACCCCTCTGTTCTTGGAGTGATGGTGACAAGGCCTTGTTTATACGAGAAGTAATTTAGAAATGTTATTCTGTGGAATACAACTAGCCTGAAAGAATGGTTTAAGAATTTAAAACTTTTTTATTTATTATTTAAGAATTTCCACAGAAGTCCAGCATGTTCACAGGAATGTTGAAAGTCAGTAATGTATACACAAACACTCACATTTCCTATCAGCTCATTTGTTTCTCACTTTACCTCCAAGCAAAATATTAACATTCAGAAAGAAAGCTTCCATAGTTGGAAAAATAAAACCTGAGAACACAAAAGCTATTCATTTAAAAAACAGCAATAACAACAAAGCTCCAAGGGTGGAAGATAGGAAAGAAGGGAAGGAGGGAGGGAGGAAGGGAAAGAAGGAGGGAGGAAATTCATGCAGCAGGATCTACTGAAAGAAGTACTACGAGAACAAAAAGAGGTCTAGAATCTAAAGGATGCAGGGAGAAAAAACTTTAAAGGTAAAAGTTTAAGATTATCTCCAAAAAGTAGATTAAAACTATAAGACATATAAGAAAATAAGAATTTGAAAAATAAGTTATTCTGGATGGTATAATAGTTAATTTAGGCAGCTCTACAAATAGTATAATCAGTCAATGGAATAATTCAGATATTAGTTTTTTTAGAACTGAGTAATAGAACTTCCAGATTGGAAGGAACAACAAGGTACCTAATTTGACTGACAAAAGCAAACTTTACAAGGCACAGGATCATGATAAAGCACCTGACTTTGGGTGCTTTGAGGGTTAGAAAGAAGCAAGTTAGAAAAGAGAAACATAAGTACTGAAACTTAAAGACAGAAGGACAACAGCCACCAGTATTCTGAGGAAACATTATTTCCTACCTAGAATTCAATTTCTAGCCAAAATCTCTCAAGACTAAAAACAACTAAATGGTCCTTCCCGTAGTCTTTCTAGAAAGCTATGATGCCCCATCAAAAAACCCAAAACAGTAAAAAGACAAAAAAATTCTAAAAAAGAGGAATCCCTAACAAAGACTACAAAGAATCTGTCTATCAAAGTCAGGCATGAACAGTTGTGGAAATGTCATCCACTGGTCAGCATGTCTAGACTAAGCACAGCAACAGGCTATAGGAGAGGCTTTTCAAGTAGCTGACCATAAGGAAATATTTACTATGCACTACTTATGAGAAACTGGCTATGGGATAGCATGGAAATAACTTGATGAAAACGAAACATAGAAAACTGAACATATTTTTTAAAAACTCAGTTCAGCAGGACAAAAGTCTAAAATGGAAAAAGTAATCATGCTACATGGTTCAGCAACCAATAATTTACATGTCCTCATAATATTATAAACCCTGAATATTCATTTGGCAAAATTCATTAAGTATCTGTTAGAGCATGAACAGTCAATGAACTAAATATTCAGGTAAAGAATACTTGAAAGAAAAAGTAGTAATTTGTATCTTCCACCACTACAAATCAATCTATAATATCAATACAACACACAAAATTGAAATATCAATAAGCATCAATTTAAATATATACTTAAGTATGTACATAATTGTAAATATACATTACTCTGGGCTTTTTTATCTATATATATGCTGAAAATTTTTAACATTTCAATATTTAACATTTTAATATTGAAGTTTATAATAAGTATTTTTTTTCCATTAGAACTGAAGATACTAAGATATCCTAGAAAAATATCAAGTCTCAGTGTCCACAGGGCTAAGTTTGTTAAGTTAATGAATAATGAAAGGCAATGTGACTGCTTCATATTTTATATTTTTTTAAATGTATATGTAAAAGGGGAAAAGAAAATCAGTATGTCCTCAACCTCTAACGTTCATCTCTTAAAATGAAATTAATCTCTTTTCTCTTAGGCCTTCGATATGAAAGTCATACACTTCATGACCTTGTTTTGGCCATTCTCTATGCTACTACTATTTGACAGAAGCCAGTCTGAAACAGTAAGTTTTTAGAACGAATAGTTTTAGAAAAAGTAGCAAAATATATAAAAGCAAAAAGCCAACAAAAGAAAAATAAATACAATTGTTAAAATACTAAAAATTAACTCTTGAGAACCTGTGAGATCTCTTCACAGCTAAAGGTGCTTGCCACTAAGAGTAGCAACCTAAGTTCCATCTCCAAAACCCACCATGAAAAGTGAGAACTGACTCCTGCAAACTGTCCTCTGCTTCCACATGTGCCATGACATGCCTGTGCAAGAGGACACACACACACACACACATGGACACACACACAAATATAAAAATTTTAAATAAAATAAAAATTAAATATTTATTTATCAATATATGCTAAAACTATGTAACTTCTGAGCAAAGATATCCTTTGTTCTATAAAATGGTTTATTAAAAGCTAACCAGAGGGAATAAAAAAGATGGTTAAGAGTACTCTCTGCTACTGCAGAGGACACAGGTTCAGTTCCCAGAACCCAGATGTTGGCTCATATCTCATGTCGTATCTGTAATTCCAGATCCAGGAGATCTAAAACACTTTTCTAGAATCCAGATACTTGATACACATGCTGACATGAGGAATTCATACATACACATATTAAAAAAAAAAAACTTAAAAGCTGAATAAAGTGAATTCTGCCAATTTTCACTGTAAAATAAGACATTAGTTTCAAGACAAAAAACCTCAGTTCAAAACTAGAATGGGGGCAAAAGAGCTGAGGAAATGGTTTAGTGCCAGCATGAGGACCTGAATCACATCCAACCTCCTCCTCATTCACAAATATATATACAAAATAATAATAATGTAAATAAATAGGATATTGCCTGGGGATAGAGCTCAGTGGGAGAGCTTTTGTCCAATGCCTGGGCTCAATCACCAGTTCTGCCAAAAATAAAAATTTTAAGCAACTAAGTGAGTTGTACTGACATATACCTGTAATACAGAATATATTAGCATGGGGTAAGATGATCAGAGGTTGGCCAGCTCATGCAATATACTGGGACCCTAAAAATCCAACACCAACACAAACAAAAACCTACCATGTCAGATCAATAAAAATCATAAAATGTAAAAAAAATTCACTGACATAACTTACCACCATGTGACTGCATTATTATTTCAACTACAGAGATGTTGAATTACAAGTACTGTTTATTCAATGTATAGCTATATATAGGAATTATTTCTTGTATTATAGCTCGTTAACAATCATGATTCAATTTGATATTGTTTTAAGACAACTATGTAAATCAGGCTGTCTTTGAACTCACAGAGATCCATTTGCCTCTACCTGGGATTAAAAGTGTGTATCAACACATCCAGCATGGTTCCATATTTGATAGAAAACAATTATTTCCTTTTTAAATACCAAAGTTTTTGATATACCACCTGACACCTGTCAGATTGGCTAAGATAAAAGACACAGATGACAGCCTATGCTGGAGAGGTCCTTGGAAGCAAGGGGAACACTCTTCCATTGTTGGTGAGAGTGTAAGCTTGTTCAGCCACTCTGGAATGCAGTATGGCAGTTTCTCAGAAAACTGGGAATCAATCTCCCCAAAGATCCAGCCATACCACTTCTGGGTGTATACCCTAAACATGCACATTCCCACTCCAAAGACATTAGCTCAACTATGTTCATAGCAGCATTATTTGTAATAGCAAGAACCTGGAAACAACCTAGATGGCCCTCAACTGAAGAATGGATTGACAAACTGTGGTCCGTTTACACAATGAAGTACTACTCAGTAGTAAGAAAAAATGATATCCTAAAATTTGCAGGCAAATGGATGGATTTGGAGAATATCCTCCTGAGCAAGGTATCTCAAACCCAGAAAGATAAGCAGGGGATGTAGAGTCATTAGTCGACTCTAAACAAACAAACAAACAAACAAAAAGCAAAGCATGCCCAAGCTGCACACCACAACCACTAAACAGCTTGGGATCTGAAACACCTTGGACTGACACCTTGGATCCCACTCCCCCTAGAGGAACACCTGACTCAGTCTTGATGTTGGGGGGAGGAAACTGGATCTGCCAGGAGTGGAGGCTGAACTGAGCAATATTGAGACCTTGGGACCTTGGGACCTCCTACCCATACTGGGGAGGAGATGGGGAGATGTGAAGAAGAGAGAGTGACCTGAGGGGGTGGGAGGGGGAAGAGACCTTGAATAAAGATATACACGGATAGAAAATGTGACTTTATTCATAATAAAAAAAGAGAAATAAAATAAAAATACCAAAGTTTTAAGCTGTTAAATAAAGAGATTGTGGGGCACTTATTTGAATTATTTAATATTCCTAAGTATGTGACAATATCTCCACAAACTTCAAAATACTTTTCAGCAACTTTCCCATATATATATAGCATACTAACATCAAGTAAAGTTTTAGTCTGTTTTGTTTAGTTGGTTTTGTTTCGTTTAGAGGAATTTTTATTTTTTGAGAAAGCATCTCACTGTATAGCTACAGTTGGCCTTGAATTTGTTAGTATCCTGCCAAGTGTGGGGATCACAGGCATGTGCCCACATTCTTGATTAAGTCAACAAAATAGTTATTTACCTTGTATTTTTTTAAATTTTTTTTTATTTTATTTTTTTATTTGCCTTGGTGTTTGCCTGGAACTGGGAACTGGAACTACAGACAGTTGTGAGATGCCATATAGATGCTGGGAATTGAACCCTGGTCCTCTGGAAGAGCAGTCATTGCTCTTAACCACTGAGCCATCTCTCCAGCCCCTACCTTGTATTTCTATAGGAGAAATATAGCAATATTCTTTCTGTAATGCTTAAATAGTAACAGGTGGAAGATATCTGTCAAACAAAGTCTTCTCCTTGAGTGGTTGTATGAGAATTTCCTTAATCTTCAGTATTTCATCTCCAAAAAGAAACATGTTTGATCTTTCTTTTTCACATTAAAGTATATTTTTTCCAAAATTATTTCTATACAATATATCATTTTAGATATGTAATTTTAATTACTTGTTAGAATTTTTCCTGATTAAATAATTTCTATTTTTTTTCCTAGGAAGTCAAATGTAATTTCACCAGAAAGAATTATTCCTTGATTCCAGAGGGTATCAGTAACAATGTTACCATCCTTGATCTCAGTTATAACCAGATCACTATGAATGCTTCAGACATCAGGGTGCTACAGATGTATTCTTTACTCACTGAGCTCTATTTGGTGGAAAATAACATTACTGTCATATATAATAATAGTTTCAGTAATCTCTCCAACCTAGAAATTTTAAATATCTGTGGAAATTCCATCAGTGTAATTGAACAGGGCTCATTTGTTGGCTTAAATGAAGTAAGACAGTTATATCTTTGCCAAAACAAAATATTACAACTGAATCCCAATACATTTTTGCCTCTAAACAACCTCAAAGTTCTGAATCTTCAAGGCAACTTGATAAGCCACTTAGATGCGCCACAACTATTTCATCTGGAGTTAGTAACTTTGGATGGAAATCCATGGAACTGCACCTGTAGTCTCCTTGAACTGCAGAACTGGCTGAACAAGTCTAATGTGACATTAGGTAAGCAAGAAGACAATGTGACTATGTTCTGATGGCTTATGTCAGAATTAGAACAGATTAAAAAAAAAAAAAAGAACAGCTAGGACAGAAAAATTTCTCAGTGGTAGATTCAGGTCTTGAACTTCATCTCTAGCACAGTTAAAAATAAACCAAAACCAGGGCTGGAGAGAGATGGCTCAGAGGTTAAGAGCATAGGCTGTACTTCTAGAGGTCCTGAGTTCAACTGCCAGTAACTACTTGGTGGCTCACAAGCCATCTGTAATGAGATCTGGTGCCCTCATCTGATGTGCAAGCATACATTCAGGCAGAACTCTGTATGTATAATAAATCTAAAAAATAAAAAAGTAAAAAATAAACCAAAACCAAACCAAAAAGCAAAATTTCACCTAAAGAAACAGAAGAATAAATACCTGGTAGGAAGGTGGTAATTTAAACATTGGTATATCCAAGAAGATAGTATTAAATATGCAGAGTCTTTATATAATATCAATATTACATGTCAGGTGTGATAGTACATATTCCAGAACTTGGCAGCCAGAGGTAGACTAAGTTCTGTGAGTTCCAGACCAGCCTGGATTACACAATGAGATCCTAGCTTTAAAAAATATTTCTTCAACTACTTCCTATATATTCTTTAGGGTATTGTACCACTAATTACACAAAAAGGGGTGCCTTAGTATTGTTTGGTTATTTGCTTTCCAGCACTAGAGCTTGAACTCAAGGTATTGCCTTATTTTGTTAACTGCACATCATGCTCTTAACATCCAGATAGTAACAATAATCTTAATCATAAAACTTTCTAACATACAAACTAAACAACACATATTACAACTAATGTATATAACAGGAATATGTGTCAACACTCATGTTGACAAAAATTCATTGAGAGTTCTTTTCTTACAATAGTTCTTTCTTTGGTTCATTTAGTTTATATTATGTATTTAAGTGTTTTGTCTGCATATATGTACTGTACCATGTGTGTACCTGGTATCTGCAAAAGTCAGAGAAGGCACTGAATCCCCCAGAACTGGAGTTAAGAATAGTCATGACCCCCCATGTGGAAACTGAAAATTAAACACAGATTGTCTGCAAGAGTAGCAAGCACTTTTACTGAGATATCTTTCCAGTCCTTCTTAGTATCTAATGAGACCAACTTATCAAAAATTCTAAATCAGCAGTGTTATAAACCACTTCTATTGTATATAATACATCTTAATATATTTCCTTACTAGAAAATGAGAGCATTACCATGTGTAGCTATCCAGATGACCTAAAGCACTACAGCATCAAGTCAGCACCCTTTACAGATGAATGCCACTCAACATTTATTTCCACTATAAGTGAAGATCTTCATATTGATTTTCAGTCCATCAGGAATTCAACTTCTAATAACACTTTAAACAACTTAACACAGAACTCAGGTAATGTACTGGATTGGGTATTACTATTGCTGAACCTGTCAGACTAACCACACAGTTTTCCTTGTCTTTCACTATTTTGAGTTTTTTTTAATATTTTTTACATATTCATTTTTTATTTTTATGTGAATTGGTGTTGCATGTCTAACTGTGTAAGGGTGTCAAATCTTGGAATTTCAGACAATTGTTAGCTGCCATATGGATGCTGGGAATGAACTCAGGTCCTCCAGAAGAACAATCAGTGTTCTTAACCACTGAGCCATCTCTCCAGCCCGATTTTGAGTTTCTATGAACAATGTAAAAACAATTCATCTTAATGAAGATTTACAAAATAACCTGGGATTCCAACTGATATTCTATTAGATAGCATGCACATAAAATTGTGTATTAGTTAGCTAACTATTTTACTAGTCAAGACACCACACTTTACAAGTATGTTAATGATTTTATATAAGCTGGTAACAATACCTGGATTGTTTTAATATGGACTATTGCATATACATGAGAGGAGATCCAAGTCCATACACAAAATTCATTTAATGTCAAAAATACCATGTGCATATAGTCTAAAGATAATTTTATAAAATATTTTTTGGGCATCTATGTTTTTGCTATGGCCTGTCCCTTGAGGACTGCTATGAAATTTTCACTTGTGAAATCATGTTAGTGCTCAAAGAGTCACAGATTTTGGAGCATCTGGATTTTTTAATTAAGATTACTCAACCTTTAGTCATTTTGGAAAATGATGTTCTTTGACCAAATTTTCCTTTAGTGTATTAGTAACCTCAATTCAAAGGAAACTGTAAAGTGTGTTCTTTTCCAACACTGCTTGACTTTTCTTGTTTTGTTTTTGTTTTTTAGCTTTTTTGAGACAGGTATTAACTGCTTTACTTTTGCCAACTTAACAAACTCTCTCTTCTATTTAAGAGCATGAACCTCCTGGGAAAAGCTGGGCTCTCCTGGTTGGCGTTGTCATCACTGTACTGCTAACTTCACTCCTCATCTTTGTTGCTATCAAGTGTCCAGTGTGGTATAATATTCTGCTTAGTTACAACCATCATCGCCTGGAAGAGCATGAGGCAGAAACTTATGAAAATGAGCTTACTAGAAACCCAAGCTCTCTTTCACAAGTAACAGATACAAACTCTGAAGATACCACAGTAATATTTGAACAGTTGCATTCATTTGTGGTAGATGATGATGGGTTTATTGAAGACAGATATATAGATATCAATGAGGTACAGGAAGAAAAATAATTTTAACATGTTGAAATTTTGAAAAAATATTGTCAGTCTACTTATAGCTTAGACAGCAAGATTTTTATTTGACAAACAAAACTATAAACTGCAGATCTTTGTATTAATAAGAATCTTATGTAAAATCAGTTTTTTGGGATTTTTTGTTTTTTGTTGTATTGCACAAGCAAGTACAAATGCAGTAACTCATACTCTGGTCAGCTAAAAGTTGAGTAATTTGTCTACACCACCAGCATTTACTAGTAGTCAGGAAACCACAGACTAGTAAAAACAATGTCTACTAAGCAAAATGAATAGATTCTGGTATTAACAATACACATACTACAGTGTCTGAAATTATACTAAAATTTTAGTCAATTAAGAAATACAAAATTTGGACTTATATCATCAAAGTGAGGAACATTGAGCTTTGACTATATAAATTGGTCTTATGCTCACAAATGAATTCACAGAATTGAATATTTTTTGATGCTGCCAGAACTGAAAAAACAAAATTTGCTTAAAAATTGATCGAAATTTAAAGCATGGGTTCAATGTTTAGGAATAGTCCCTAATAATCACTAGTGATTTGACAGTGATTATTAGGAAAAGTTCCACATACAATTGCCATATTCAATACTGCAATCACTTCTAAACTGGGCACTATAAGTACTTATGAATTTTCATTTAAAATCTCTTTTGGGAGATTATCTTTTAAATCATTCTAAGCCAGGAATACTTAGTTAAACCACACATTTCCCAAATTGTTTTCTAGAATACTTATTTTCCACAATGAAGGTACCTAGTCAAATTACCAAAAGAATCTGAATTTAAACAAGGTAATTATATAGGTTTTACTAAGCTGAGGTGTTCTCTGATAACTCAGAGTAAAATACTGTTTTTGAAGAGCATTTACATAATACATGCAAGACCCTGGGGTTTTTATACCCCCCGCCCCGCGACACACACACACACACACACAAACTTTAAAATTTACTTGACAACCCAACTCTTTCTTGGAAATACAGCTAATAGCTCACAGTACATTAATACAGTAAAGGATAGGGTCTGGAAATGCTAGCCCTAAATAGAAAGGGTCTACCTAAAGCAAAATGTTTACCAATTCTCTTATAATAGTTTAGCTGCAAATATGATTTAAATCACTTAGTAGTTTAAAGAGTGGAATTAAAAAATAGCAAAATGGTGTTTTTACCATTGTATAGGTGGGAAAACTAAGTGTATTTATCTGAATATTTTAGAGATAAAGCAATCCATAAAACACTGAACTTTACTTATGGGTTAAATATGTAACATATTTTCTATGATTTTCTTCATCCACATACATGAAAATAGAGCATAGCTGGAAATGTGCTGACAGAACTTGGAAATGAATACATGGTATACATGAGTATATTTCTATTTACTAAAAATATTCAAAAGACTATACATGATAACATCTTACATAAAGACTAAAAATGTAGATCTTGTCATAATTAACAAAACAATCCTTTTGAAGCATTATATAAACAGTGCTGACAAGATCATTCAGTATCAAAAGCACCAAACCCGGACAACCTGATTTGAATCCTCAGACCCACATGTGGGAAGAGAGAATCAAGTTGTCCTCTGACCTCCACATACACACTATGGAACATGTACACCAACACACATACAGACATGCATACACACACAATAAATAAATTTTTAAAAATGTAAAGGTTATGCAAATAGTACATTTCAGTTGGAGTGTCCACATATGGAAAATAAAATATATCCCTTGAACCAAAAGATAGATTTGTGTTAATACATATTTTCTCATGTTTATAATAACATAAAGAATATACATATATCTAATCTTATGAATTATAAATTTTTAAGTATAAATTTTAAAACATAATTAAGGTATCTTTTTCTAAATAATCTATTATTCTGCTAAAATATCATATCCTGCTTAGAATATCTGAAAGTTAATCTTTGAGAAATATTGTAAAATAAAATCATAAATAAGCAAAGATTATACTGATCTCTTAAACAGTTTATTATTTGGGTATTTAGTAAATATCTTCACTGAGGAGAAATAAATAAATATAAAATTGTAACTAAGATGATTTTAAAAGACAACTGAACCTGGCCATGCCAAACTAGCAGGATACTCAATTAAAATGATATATTTAATATGTCAACATTGTTGCAGTCATATGCTGAGGCTATTCCTACAACCAACTTATACTGGACAGGTTGTCCATAATAAACAAGAGAATCAAGCCACACTAAATAATAGCAAAATGGAAGCTTTTCCCATAGGCTATCTATATGCTGTCTATATGTATGACCTTTCTTAGTTGTTCTAAATACAGAGTCAAGATTAAGCCTAGTGACCAAATATTTTTTTTTCACTTTTTGTTTTTAGCATATATATTTTTAAAATATATAACTGTAAAATTTTATATATACAATTTGGGTATTAGAATCAATTCTGAAATAATGAAATAGGGACACATGTTTTAAATTCTTTGAAGCATTCAGAGTTACAGCTTTATGTTTGCGTATGTAATTTTTCTAGTACTTGGAAGAGCACCTTGTATACAGTAAGCAAATAGTATATATTTGCTCAATGGCTTCAAAGAGGTAAGGAAAAGAGATAAATGGAAGCAAGAAAGCCTTTCAAGAAAGAGATTTGTATTCTTTGTATAAAGAAGAGGCTGCCAGTTTTTCCATACTTAAAAAAGCTATATATAGCTATGTATAGCAGTATTAATGATTGGTGGGAAGATACTCCCCTTTTAATCAACAGAGGAATTATATTTCTCTTCCAAATATTTCATCATTATATTTAACAACCTATTCCTCATCAGGTTTTTTACTGTAGAATTAACATGGGAGTGTATTTGGTGTTAATAAATTTCAGTAATTTTGGTAAATAATTATCTTTGCTCTCAAACAGATTAATAGTTGTAAACTTCTGGAACAGAATGCTGTATATATGTTTATACAGCATAGCTCAACTTTTACATTTACCTCACTTATTTACTTATGTTGTTGTATTTAATATGAGATAAATCTAATTTTAAAAATTATTTTAATTTGCATTTATTATTTTGTAAGAAATGTTGACATTTTACTGTTGACATAAAATCTAGTTCATATTTAGTCTTTATAAATAAATAAGGTATAATACACATATAATCTATATAAAGTTAGAGAATACTAATATAATTATCATCAATATCAGTTAGTGAACAAAGCCTACTGACCAAAAACTTCTTTCATTAAAGTAAAACTATAATGTCATAATTCAAACTTGTTAAAAGTCTATGATAAATTCTAAGAGTAGATATAAAAACACAATTCATCTTAAAGTTTTTAGAAGCAGAAATCATATTTATAAAATTCGGTAATCCTTTCTTTTGTATAAAGTTTAGCTCTGGGAATAAATTAACACATCATATATTTCAAATTAAGATAAATTTTCTATTGAGATGTTATGGTAAATTAAGAAAAAAATAATACATTTTCTTTTACAAATATATACTTTAAATATAAGAGGTCAGTAAGATGCCAGTTGTGCTACTTAATTTTGTTTGTTTTATCAAGAAGGGTTTCTCTGTGAAGCAGTTCTGACTGTCTTGAAACTCATACAGATCTGCCTGCCTCTACCTCCCAAGTGCTGGGATTAAAGGTATACAGGACCAGCCAAGGTTCTTATCTGTTGCACTAAGAGGCAGGAAGATCCTTATGAGTTTGAGGTAGGCTAACACTACAAACTAAAATATTCTTCCTAAGAATCCAACAATTAGTTAATGAAATTTTAAAAAGTAAAATAAGAGAAAAAGTTAAAATTTTATAAGAAAATATATGACTCAGAAGTTAAATCACCTACCAAAACTCATTTATAAATCTGAACTTACGCTTGTCTTTCTGTAAATATGACATCCATACTCTGTGTTTCTCGATCATTTTGAGCTTTAAGCTGTGCAAACAGTTAACACAGAAGTTAGTCATTTAAAAAAAAGATAACCATCAAACCAAACTCTCTTTGTAAAGGTTAGTTAGTCATTTAAAAAAAGATAACCATCAAACCAAACTCTCTTTGTAAAGGTTACTCTGGTTAGGAACTAAGTGAGATTATTGTAATAATGCCAAATGCAAAAAACCATAACTTTCAGTTAACAAAGAACACTATCAAATTAATCCTTTATATTGACATAAGCTCATACCAAAATAATTCATTTTTCTTTAGTGATCTGTCCAATTATTAAATTTAAACTTAATTTATGTAAGAACAATTTCAAAAACATACTATATGTTCAGTAAATACTTGATTAACACTATGCTGAATTTAGAATCACGCAATTTTGTTCTTAAATCTTTCACGACTTCCTAAGTATGCCAGCTGACTATATATACAGACCTGAATCTGGACCTACCCCAAATAAACGACCAAATAGTCTTCAAAGTTTTTGACACTTATTTCTAGCAATAAAATTTGTTTCTAAGTTTGTAAAACTAAAAATAATTTACTAAGGTATTTTAGGACTCATTTTTAAAATTCTGGAATTTTGCTAGGCTAATGTGAGGCATGCCTTTAATCCCAGCACTTAAGAGATAGAGGTAGGCAGATCTCTGAGTTTGAGACCAGCCTGGTCTACTGAGGAGTTTCAGGACAGATAAGAGCTACACAGTAAAACCCTGTCTCAGGAAAAAAAAAAAAAAAAAATTATAAGCTACAGAATTTTTTTATAATTTATCCAAATGTTTAAAATGAAAAAAAAATTGAATACTAACATGAACACTGATCACAACTTTTCATTTACCAAAGTTAAAATTATTAGCTGTGGCTCGTATCATATCCATTCCTTTTTCTTCTTGTTATGAAAACTATGAGAAGGTACTGAAGAGTTAGGTCAGCAGTTAAGAGCACTTAATGCTGGTTCATTTCCCAGCATGTATGTGGAAGCTCACAACCATCTGCTACTCTAGTTCCAGACAATTTAATGTCTTCTTCTGGCCTCTTAAAGCATAAGGCATAGATATATGTGCAGACAAAACACCCATGCACTTTATTTAATAATTAAAAAAAAAACTCTAAGAAGATCTTTTAAGATATTGTTTCTAGTAAGTTTTAATTTCATTTGTAAAAAATTTAAAACTTAAAGAAACATTCATAAAAAAAGAAGTTATAAACCAAAATAGTTAACCAATATATATCCAAGCAATATAGTAGGTTCTTCCCTAATGCAAGATCAGTTGAAACAGTTTTATTGACAGATACTAAAATTTCTACTCCAACAGCAACAGGGATATAAAAGAACAATAAAACATAATTTTGATATTTATAATCAAAGTCATAACCACTGCTAATGCCAATAAGGTTTTATCAAACTATTTCCCAATTAATGCTTTATTTTAGAGGATATGATTTATATATAATTATTATTTATATTTATATATTTTCTTACCATGTTGTAATCATTCATTACTTCTTCCATTTCAGTATTGGTATTGAGTTTATCTACCAACTAAAAGCAAAAATATAACAAAAAGTGCCATTTCGTTAGCCTTAGTGTTTTAGATAAATCTTAATATACACACTTATTTTCATAAATAGCTAGTCATTTCAGTGTTAATACTAACAAATGTCTTACTTTCTAAGAAAAAATATTGAACTACAGTGAAAAACAAAACATACCAATACAGTAAACTAAATTTTTGGTGTGGAAAAGTGAGAAGTGATGAAAAACTGTTCTTTTAAGAACACTGAAGAGATTCCCTTGCTTTTGAAAAGACCAAGTTATAAAGAAAGGTCAAAAACAGAAAAAAAGCATTGTTGGAAATTATCTGCCACTTGTATTTTCCCATCCTGAAAATATTAACTGTTTTAGAAATTAATACTATTGAAAATATAAAACAACTTTCCTTCACTAAAATTTTTGTATAAAGCAATAGAGCAAAGTATAAACAGTATAGTAGTAAGTTGGGCAATGGCATCAATAACTACAACACAGCTTTCTCTAGTCCCAGGTAGTGATTGGGGTCTGGTACTCTGCCCCAGTTTTCACAATACCCTTAGCAAGAATAAATTCTAGGCCACATTTTAAAGAAATTTAGCAAGTAGCAGAGCCAGAATGTTATCATATTTTTTTGTTTATTTTTTGAGACAGTGTCTCACTATAATCCTGGCTAGCCTGGAACTTCCTATGTAGACCAGGCTGGCCATGAACTCAGAGGTTTGAGCACCTCTGCCTCCAGAGTGCTGGAATTAAGGCACTCTGAAAGAATTTTGTTTTTAGGAATGTTTTTAACAGTGAGGGGTTTTTTTGTTTTTGTTTTTGTGGGTTTTTTTAAATAAAAGGTCAAACTAGTCAAAAAAAAGCTAATAAAATAGTCAAAAATCATATAGGTGATAAAAGACTAAGTTTTGTTTTGTTATATTCATAACCTTCTAATCTCTATTTTATATTTTTAAATGTAAAACTTTTTTGTATTTGTAATATAAGTTAGTAGTAGTTTCTACTAATCTGACTTTGAATTGTAAATGTCAAGTATTCTGTTTTGGGGGTTTTTATGTTTTATTATACTTTGTTAAAAAGGAAAAATTGTACATTTTCACACTGCTTTATGAGTAAATTTAATGTACAGAAAATAAAAATTTGAAAAAACTCAAAAAACAAGTAAGTTAGTAGTAGTTAAAACCTAAAATATGTGAATGCTACAGTTATATATCAGATCAATAACTAACTTCTTTCCATTCAAAAAATATTAGCTCATTAAACTCATAAATAGCATGTTTTACATGTTATTAATATTTTTAATTATTTTAATTTATTCTTTGATGTTTTACATTTATTTACCTAATACATTCCAGCATAAGTAAAAATATTTAATATTTAAAAATTTTAAAAACATAAGTTTTCTTTTAAATAAAAACTCTGAGTTTCTCATATTTAAAATAGAACGTCAGGTGCTAGAAAGATGGCTCAGCAGATAAGAGCATGTATTGCTTTTATAGAGGATGTAAGTTCAGTTCCTCTCACCCACATCAGGCAGCTCTAACTGCCTATAACTCCATCTCCAGGAATTCAACACTATCACCCTCTTTGGGCCTCTGAGGGAAATGGCACTCATGTGCACACATACATATATACACATAATTAAAAGTAAAACAAAAATTTTAAAACAATAAATTATATAAAACAACACTTACTAAAGAAAATACTAATTAATATTGGGTCTCAAGGTGGTCTTTAATAGACTGTGGTACTCACAAAATTTAAGAACTACAATATATTTTAGCTAGCAAAATTTCATTGGTAAGTATTAATAATATTAACTAGTTATAATTTACCTAATCAACAGTGGAGACAAAAGCTAGTGACTTCATCAAATAAACACACCATAATTGTTGAATGTGCCTAAGAAATTAGACAGAAGAAGATTCTGATGGTAGAAAACTTCCTGAACGTAGTGTTACTCCACAGACAGGGAGTTAGCAGCATTACTAACATGAAAGTCCACAGTGGGAAGCATCCTTGATCTAACTATTTTATGAGTATACTCTATTTTGACAAAATGCACACAAAATTACACATACAAATGGAGGTAATCTGTATGCTAAGTAAGCATTTAAATTTCATGATGAAAGCACACCATAGCAAGGTAAAGGTGTTTTTAAAGCATTGGAATCATTTATAACTAATAAATTGTAGTGCCTGAAAAAAATTACTATTTAAACATTTGTAGGAAAAAGAAGCTTTTGAATGATTTATAAGAAAAAATTGGGCTATCAAGATAGCTCAGCAGTTAAAGCTACATTCTAACAAGGCTGGTGACATGTATTCAGTTCTTGGGACCCATATTATACAAAAAAAGTGACTCACACAAGTTGTCATCTGACCTCCATGAATGTGCCTGTACACACACACAAAAAAAATAAATACACACACACACGAGATAAATAAGTAGTAGGAAAAATAAATATTTTTTAAAATAATTTTTTAAGATGAAAACAAAATTGGAAGAAATTGTGGGGAAGGAAATAAAGAAAAAAGTTTAAAAGATAATTTAATTTCTATATTTTTATACTTTCCATTTTTAACAGGAAATGTATATATAGTTGTGTATTATTTGGCATTTAAAATACATTTTTAAGTGGCAAGAGCACAAAAACAAATCAAGAGAAATTTTGAGAAAAGAGGCAATACCATGTTGTAGTCAGCTAATTGTCCTTGAAAGTCTTTAATTTCAACAGCTAATGTCTCTGCCCTATAAACAAAAGCAAATGCATTTATAAATACATAAGCAGATCAATAGTAAGAACCTTATGGATGGTGTCATATTTAACAAATTATGTTCACAATAGTGAATGAATACTGAATTGATATTCAGTGGTATGTATTCCTAATAAAGATCTGTAAAATTACTCACCTCTTTTCATATGACAAGTACACTGAATTTTCTTGGTTGTACATTTCTATTTCTTTCTGAAGTTTATTAATTTCAGTTGTAAGTTCACTTATTTTGCTCCTAAACAAAAAGAAAAAAAAAAAAAAAAGGAATGCTTCTAACTCAGAAAAAAAGGAACTAGTTAAACAAAATAAACCTTTCATAAATGTGTAATATGTATGATTTTATAAAATTCACTTAAAAATAGATTTAGGGATGTGTGTGTGACTAAGAATGATAATAACTACTTCATCTTATTACACTGAACGAAAGAGAAAAATTAACTGATATAGCCTCTAATCATCAAAGAAGATGAAACAGGCCAGGCCTTATAGTACACACTTTTGATCCCAAAATGCAGGGAAAACAGAGGCAGGAAGATCAATACAAGTCTGAGGACAGCCTGGATGGTACAGTGAGTTCAAAATTAGCTAGTGTTACAGAGTAGGTATTGTCTCAAAAACAGAAACAAAATCCAAAACCAAACAAAGGAAAATAGAGATATCACTAGGACATCTAAGGAGAGAAAGTTATTAGACAGATAATAATTAACACAGCTTAGTAGGCAAAACTAGAGTTCAGTTCCTAGCATTCACGTGACAACTCATAACCATTATAACTCCAGTTCCAAGGGATCCAATGCCCTCATCTGACTTCCACAGGCAAAGGGCACATATGTGCTGTAATGCATACATACATACATATATAACATTTAGATACATAAAATTAAATACTGTATTTCTTTTAAAGATCTCCATTTAGAGACCTTATTAAAGGACCTGAAGCTAGATATGGTGATGCACACCTTTAATCCCAGCATTCAAAAGGCAGAAACAGGTTGATCAGTTGAATCTAGCCTGATCCACACAATGAGTTCCAGGACAGCCAAGGCTATAGATTGATGACCCAACTCAAAATAATTACAAAAAAGGGGAGGGGGCTTATAAATTAGTCAAGATTAGGGCAATCATGTATCAAATGACCAAATATATAATTACATAAAGCTCTGTGATGATTAAAGTATTAATAAATACTTATTTTCTTTCTTATTATTACAATCAGTGATACTTCAGTATATGAATAATATATTCAGACTAATATTTAAAAGAATAAAAGATTATTATCTCTTCAGGAAAAAGGTAAACTTCATGATATAATTAAAATGTCTATGTTTCCTCTAAAATTCACATTGAAACTTGCCAGGCAGTGATGATGCATGCCTTTAAACTCAGCACTCAGGAGGCAGAGGCACTCAAATCTCTGTGAATTAGAGGCCAGTCTGGTCTATGTAGTGAGTTCCAGAACTGCCGGGCTATGTAGACAGACCTTGTCTCAACCCCCAACTCCCCTAAAAATAGAGAATTGTGCCTTTCAGTTTGTAGTAAGACCATGAAAGCTATTTCATGGATGTTAGTGCCTTTAAAAAAAAATGGAAGAAACTATGTTAGTCCTGCTTTGCTCTTCCATGATATAAAGAAAATGCCACCTGTAAAGAGAAGGCCCTAGCCAGACACCAAAGCTCCTAGTGCCTTGATCACAAGACTTCCCAATTTCTGCAATTATGAGAAATAAAGTCTTCTAATTTATAACTTAACCAGTCTCTGGTATTTTATTCCAGGAGCACAAACAGACTGACACTGACAAAATATACAGCTTACACATGCAAAACTATATAAAACCATAAATTCCCAGCCTATGACCAAAAAGACAGTTTCATTGTTGATAAAGTACTTTCAAGCACAAAAACCTGAGTCCAATCCCCAGAACCCATGTAAAACAATTGGCTGTGTCGTTGGTCCATTCTTGTAATCCCAGCTCCAGGAGGCTCACTGAGGTTCAACTCAGCAGCCTAGTCTACTTAGCAAGCACTAGGGCAGCAAAGAGATCCTGTTTCAAAAACAGGTGGATGATGTCTGAAAAGTGACACCCAAGGTCATCCTCCAGTATCCACATGTACCTACACAACATGTGGGCACCAGAATGCACCTCCTTGTACCAAATTTCAGTCTAATCATATTATTATGTAGTACAGTTTATTAACCAGAAATTATGTTCAAATATAAAATTATTCTTAGAATTCAAAAGATAACTAATTATTAAAATAAATACAACTAAAACTCCAAGGTCATACACAAAAAACCATTTATTTTACATACCTAAGAAGTCCAAGATAGTAAGATTTGTCTAAAATTTGCCTCTGGGGACCTAAAAAAAAAGTTTTAATGTGAATATTAATGCTCTGCTATAAAATGATCAAAATAACAAATCCAAAGCATAAGCACCACTATATGCCACAGTTCATAGACATTCCTCATCAATGCCTCAATATATCACTAAGAACCACTGAAGATGAGTATCCTAGAATCATGACACAAACAAGGCTGGATTTAGACCACAAGAATGGGATTAAAAGTGAGGCTGTTAAGAAACAAGACTCGAGGGCTGGAGAGATGGCTCTGAGATTAAGAGCACTGACTGTTCTTCCAGAGGTCCTGAGTTCAATTCCCAGCAACCACATGGTGGCTCATAACCATCTATGATGACATCTGGTGCCCTCTTCTGTATACTGTATACATAATAAATAAGTAAATCTTTAAAAGAAAAAGAAAGAAAGAATGAAACAAGACTCTAGTCTGGAGAAATGGTTCAGTGTTTAAGAGACATACTGCTTTCCCAGAGGAATCAGGTTCAATTCCCAGCACCCACATTGGGCAGCTAACAACTACCAGTAATTCCAGCTCCAGGAATCTGAGAGACTCTTCTGGCTTGCACACTGCACTTATGTACACAGACCGACACACAGATACACATACATACATACATAATCTTAAAAATACAGTATTTTTTAAAAGAAACTAGATACTGCAGGACAGGCTAAGCAGATAAAAACTAGACCTATGGGAGCCTAGAAAAGAGCAGTACAAAAGGACTTTTTAAAAAATGCTATTTCATTATCATTAGATTGTGTAATGAGAGAGTGCACATGGCATAGCAGAAAAGTAAAGGTCAGAGACATAATTTTGACTTATTTTTGTATTATTAATAATAATTAGGAAAAAACTTCTAAATAATCAATGGGTTTCCTACTTAGCGATATGGTATAAAAAAAATTAAGCCTCCTGAAAGGAATACCATACCACCAAAGTACAGTGATAAGAATTGGCAAGATGGTTCAGTGGGTAAATGTGCTTACCATACAAGTCTGACAACCTGAGTTTGAACCTGGGAACCCACAGTAGGAGAGAAGTAACTCCAGAAAGTTATCATCTGACTTTCATATATGCACTGGAGCACACACGCATCTCATCAAACCCCCCCACAAATAATAATAATAATAATAATAATAATAAGAAGAAGAAGAAGAAGAAGAAGAAGAAGAAGAAGAAGAAGTAAAAATATAGTTCTTCCTTGGTATCTAAAGGAATCGGCTTCAGGACTACAAAAGACACTGAAATTCAGGGATCCTTAAGTCTCCAATAAAGCTCTGCAGTATTTTCATATAATGTATGTACATTATCTCACACTACTTCAAACCATCCACATAACTTATTGCTGTGGAACAATCTTTGCACATTGTGGATATGTATTGCTGTCACTGGTTAACAGGGAGCTGACTGGCCTATAGGTGGGCAGGAAGAGATTCAGCTGGAGAGCAAGACTAAGAAGACTGGAAAGAAGGGTAGAGTCTGAGAAGTCTCCAGCCAAAGGCTGAGAAATCAGGACATGTAGAAAATGAGGAAACAAACCATGAGCCAGCCATGTGGTATTACTTAGATAAGAAATAAGAGTTAATTTAAGCTGTAAGAGCTAGTTAGTAACAAACATAAGCTATTAGCCAAGTATTTATAACTAAAGTCTCTGTGTGGTTATTTGAGAGCTGACTGGCAGTCCCAACAAAAAACTCTGCTTTCAACTTATAATGTTTTATCAATGTTATATAGTGATATCATTATTGTTATATTTATATCGTAATTTATTTTTAAAATTAACTTTGCATCTCAGGAGTATCTTTAGCCCTCAGAAATCATTAGTCACAAGAAAACAAAAACAAAATCCTAAAAATTTTAAGCATGGTTTGGATTCAAACATAACACTGATCAAATTTCTAAAACAAAAGTATAGTATAAGAGGTGCAAGGACTATGACTTAGTGGTAGGGCATTTGCTTAGCACACACAAGGTCCTAGCTTCAGCGTCATACCAAAAAAACTTACAAAACAAATTTAAGCCAAGTGTGGTAATATCTATACTTCAGAGAGGTGAGGTAGCAAGACAGGTGTTCAAGATTACTCCCAGTTTCATAGTAAATGTTAAGACCACTAATTAATTTTGAGATTCTCAAAAATAAATGAAAAAATAAAATATATTATTATGCCTTAGAGAGAAGCATGTCAGTCTCATTTCTATTCTTAGTCATTATAATGGAGAAAGAAAGGAAATTTTTTCAACTTCTAATAAATGTTTTCAATGGCATTATTTAAAATTTTATTACAATAAATTTTTAAATTTTATGTGTTTGGGGGTGTGCTGTGGTACATGTGTGGAGTAAGAGTATAGCTTGTGAGAGTTAGTTCTCTCCTTCCATCATGTCACTCCTGCAGATTAAATTCAGATAATCAATCTGGCATCAGAGCCCTTATCTAGTGAGCCATCTCACTGGCCCAATAAGTGCCATTCTAAGGTGAAAGCTATGAAAAGGAATTTCAAAATAATTTTATATATTAATAAAAATCAAATTCCCAGTCATAAACTTTTCTTCAAATTGTTTCCTGCTGTAACAAAACTCCATGGTCAGAAAAATGAAGCTCAAAGGAGATTTATATATATATGTGTGTGTGTGTATGTATGTATACATATATATACATATGTATGTATATGCATATAGCTTTCTAGTTTACAATTTCACATGTACTCTATTATTTAACAACAATGTTATAAGTCAAAGTATAAGAACTACATGCTATACTTCTCATTTATTAAGATGTGCTGTAATAGTTTTAAAACAAGATATATTCATCTTCATAAAATAAATACCTTTCATCCCAGTTTTCATTCCACTCAAACCTTGTTGGGTTACAGGACGATCAGCAACTTTGATTTGAGATGACAAAACTCCACCAGTCCCTAAGGGACCACCACGAGAACCTGGTCTTGCTGTTGCTGGTGTCATCTAAATGACAAGCAAGATTTCATTTTTATTAAAACAGGAAAAACCAGAATATACCTACTAGCATAAGATTATAAAGAGAAATTTTCTAAAAATTTAAACTCTACACATTTTATAAGTTGAAGGCCAGATGGAATTACATACCAAAAAAATCAAAAATAAAAATAAAAATAAAAAAATAAGGCCAGTTAGATAAGGGTGCTTACTGACAAACGTTATGACCTAAGTTCCTCTGCTCCACACAGCAGAAAGAAAACTGTCTCCCACAGGTTTTCTTCTGACCTTCTTCTCATGGGCACCATGGCAAGTGCTTCCCACTTTTCCACCCAGAAAAATAAATAAATGTAAGAAAAATTATAAAGTATCATTATTTCTACATTATAGTTGATTTTCTCCTCTAGAGAATCTGGTGTTTTAAGCATTATTATAATCAGTATATATTTTCTTTTTTAAAAAATTTATTTAGGTGCATTGGTATGAAGGTGTCAGATTCTGGAACAGGAGTTACAGACAGTTGTGAGCTGTCATGTAGGTGCTGGGAATTCAACCTGGGTCCTCTGGGAGAGTAGTCAGTGTTCCTAACCCCTGAGACATCTCTCCAGCCTCCTATATTTTCTTAGAAAAAAGAAATTTTTCATTTTGAAAAGAAAAAGTACTATTACATATCCTGAGCAAAGTCACAACTCTCTTCTGGTCAATGATACAACACATAAATCATGGGAAATTATAAAAGACAACATGAAACTGTACCAAAATCCCTACATATCTTCTATCTTTTTATCCTTTTTCTTTTATTTCTCTCTCTGCCAAAGACTAATGTACAATAGAAGATTAACTATGAGGCAGAAATTTTACATTATTAAATTTGTGCCATTTAATATGTTGTTTTTGTGTTCACTGGTAGCCTTTAACAATATCAAACAACCCAGTCCTTAAATGACTCAGAGAATTACTTGCAAACTATTTAGCTACATTGGCAACACCAGTACATGTTCCAGAGACTATTCTGAATACAAAAACAATTTTGTATAAAAGAGTTCAGGGTTACCCACAGTGCCTTCAAGGAGAGGCTGAGAAACCCTTGCTTCGTAAATTTTCTGAACAATTCTTTTTTCTGCTTTATGCAAGCAGCCTTAGGAGAACTTCTTAAATCACCTATCATTCTCATTTATCACATAAAGTATAGAGTATAATAAAATGAAATAAAGTGTAAGTACATGTATTCATTTGGAAAAATGTTTAAAAGTATATTACTGAAAGGGACAAAAGAAAAAAAGCAGGAGTATTATCCTGATTTTCAATCACACAATAAGCTACATATGCATATATGTTTTTGTGTCTGTAAATGAACAGAAAAATCTTTATAAAATACATACTAAACAGTTGACAATGCTTGAAATAGGAATAAGCTTTCAAAATTAGCCACTGCTTGTTTTACAGTGAATATCACTCATTTTAAAACCACAGACATCATACAGGTAAAGTGCATGGCAAACAGGAGACAGCCAATAATGTCAGATTACTTTAGCAAGTAATTAATTAACAAGCACCAATTATTACTAGAGCAAGAGAAAACAACCATACATATGAAGACTTCAAAAAAATCATTTCCATGTTAGGCTATAATGATATAATACTGTTATCTGAAACTAGAAAAATCATAAAAGCTTAAGAAAACCTGACTATCATTTATTCCCTAACTAAAGTGTTGTCCTTTAAACACAGGACTCAGTATACCTCTTCTACAGTTAGCCTGTTATTAGAGCTTGAATACCAGCACTATGTACTTTCTCAGTTGCTCAAACCATATGTATGAATAACAGAAGAATAACAGAAAATAGTATATCTAAAAAGGGTTCTGCTGTTTGTTTTTGAGACAGTCATTGCTATTGTCTCAGCCTGACCTGGATAGGATCTTGCTATTATCCCAGGCTAACTTAGAACTATGTAGTCTAGTCTGACTTTGAATTCACAGTTCTCCTGCTTTAGCCTCCAGAGAGCTAGGATTATAGGCATGCCACTATGCTAGCCTGCCATTTCATTTCACCAACATGTAAATGTATATTATTATGTTAAATTGATATTACATTGCTTTTTAAATGATGTATTGCAAAGTACAGTTTTCTCAAGTATGATTAAAGATAATTTTAATAATAGACAATTTTTAATAGCAGACATAATTTATTTAAGGTTTGCTCATGAAGCTGGAAAGATAGCTCAGTGGTTAAGAGCAACTGCTGCTCTTGCAGAAGACTGTCAATTCATTCCCAGCACTATGTCCTGAGACTCATAACTACCTGTAACTACAGCTCGAAAAATCAGACACCTTCTTCTGGTTTCCATTGTTATCTACATTTATGTGCACCTGCCTACAGACACAAATGCACATATACATATAATTAAAAATAAAGCTTTAAAATGTTGATTCTGTCATTCAATTTGTTCCAAGATTTTTATTATAAGAAAAATGTAATAATCTTTGTAGTTATAATTTTTCTTAGAATGATCAGTTTATAAATTCTGTACTTTTCCAAATATGTTGTTTCTATTACTGACTACATTGACTTATGCCACTATCTTAACAGTTACCAAATATTTTTTACTCATTTTCTATGACAATCAAAATATTTTTACTCATACCATTCAGATATTTATATCTGGCTGTAGTGGGGAACACTACCCTCCCACCTTGACCTTAGGGTAAGCCCTTAAGGCATGACACACATATCCAAGGCCCTTCTCTATCAGACTCTCAGATGGTGAGTGAGGACAGGTCAGGCAATGTGAGTGGTGGGTCTACATCCTTCCAGTCTTAGTGCCTACTGGGAACCAAGCTGGGAGGGGTGAGCTCTCCAGGGTTCACTCCAGCCTGTGGGAATGGTCCAGCCCCATAACGCCAAAGAATCACAGGTAACTGAGAGAAGACTAATTTATTAAAAGGGTTCTGTTGGGGAGCAACTTACTTATATAGAGTAAGACAAAGCTCAATCACAGAATCACTGGAAGGCTGTAGACCAATCCTCACCACTCACACTACCTCATGTGGGCTTCCTCACCATTCAAGAGTGCTAGAGTAGAGGCTTTCTTTTTTGGGGGGGGGGGGAGTGAAGATTTTTTTTTAATTTTTTTAATTTTTTATTATGAATAAAGTCACATTTTCTATTCAAGGTCCCTTCCCCCTCCCACCCCCTCTAGTCACTCTCCCTTCTCCACATCTCCCCATCTCCTCCCCAGCATGGGCAGGAGGTCCCAAGGTCCCAATATTGCCCAGTTCAACCTCCAGGCAAATCCAGTTTCCTCACCCCAACATCAAGACTGAGTCAGGTGTTCCTCTAGGGGGAGTGGGATCCAAGATGTCAGTCCAAGGTGTTTCAGATCCCAAGCTGTTCAGTGATTGTGGTTTGCAGCTTGGGCATGCTTTGCTTTTCGCTTTCTTGTTTAGTGTCCACTAATGAGTGAGTACATCCCCTGCTTATCTTTCTGGGTTTGAGATACCTCGCTCAGGAGGACATTCTCCAAATCCACCCATTTGCCTGCAAATTTTAGGATATCATTTTTTCTTACTGCTGAGTAGTACTCCATTGTGTAGATGTACCACAGTTTATTAATCCATTCTTCAGTTAGGAGCATCTAGGTTGTTTCCAGGTTCTTGCCATTACAAATAATGCTGCTATGAACATAGTTGAGCTAATGTCTTTGGAGTGGGAATGTGCATGTTTAGGGTATACACCCAGAAGTGGTATGGCTGGATCCTTGGGGAGATGGATTCCCAGTTTTCTGAGAAACTGCCATACTGCATTCCAAAGTGGCTGAACAAGCTTACACTTCCACCAACAATGGAGGAGTGTTCCCCTTGCTCTGTAACCTCTCCAGCATAGGCTGTCCTCTGTGTCTTTTATCTTAGCCAATCTGACAGGTGGTATCTCAAAGTTGTTTTGATTTACATTTCTCTGATGGCTAAAGAAGTTGAGCACTTTTTCAAATGCCTTTCAGCCATTGAAGAGGCTTTCATATCTGTATCTCAGATCTTTAAACTGGCCCTCTGGCCTCACTCTGAGTACTGGTGCCCAAAGGCAATAGGTGTTCCCTAGATCCAAGCTGGTCAAAAGGCTATACCCTAAGATCAAGGTGAGATAATACCTGCTCTCCACTACATTTGGTCATTATGATGCCTCTTCTTCTTTTTGTTTTTACCACTCTGGAACATTTTTCTTTTCAAGGTATGATCATTTATTTGTTACCTTCCAAGACCTGTTTTTGACTGGACTCAGACTTAGAAGTAGAAGCCCTCACTCAGTGAGGACAGCCTACGTCTCTTGGCAATCTGTTCTTCATGCTTTTCTTTGGCTTCCTTCATTCTCTTGGCCAAAAGTTTAGCATATTCTGCAGCCTCCTCCTTGTTTTTCATTGTTCCTTGCTTCTTGAGAGCATTTGTGTTGCAGAACCCAGGAAGTAACAAGATGCTGAATCTTGGGTGCTTTGGTCCTGGGCTTCTTACCTTCTTCATTTAACAGCTTTCTGACAACATATTGGCGGACATCATGTTCTTTAGAGATTAAAAAGCTTTTGGATTTTGCTAGCTCTTTTAGGTCCCAACCGCCGAGGCATGGTAGTGTCTGTCAGTCCAGGAATATCCTTCTCTCCTTTTTTAACAATAACCAAGTTGAGAACACTCAGATTGGCATCCACTATGTATCCTCAAACAGACTTTCGCTTCCTCTCTCCAGTTCTCCTTGGTCTATAGCAAGAATGCCCCTTACGCTGAGACAGCAGGCACACTTTACCATGGGTCAAAATGCCTTGCTTCATGGGAAAACCTTGTTTGTCATTCCCACCATTGATTCGGACCACATAACCCTTCCACTCTTCTCCCAGAGCATCAGCAGCCACTTCTATGGCCATGCACTTCTCGTAGAAGGTACGAAGGTTGTGTTCATCATCCACTTCAATGAGTTTCTGACAGCAGGTGGCAGGGAAGGAGATATTCGGCTTCATCTTCACACAGTTGACTGCCTAGGAGGCGCCACAAAAAAAGAGCCCATTCTGGAAGATTTTTAAGCCCAATTTTATAACATTTTTCTTCCCCAGTATTCCACCCACCCACCCCCCAAAAAAATCATGGAATTTTACTTGAACACAAGCAAATAGCTTAATATAGAACAAACTCATACAAATTAGTAAAGTCTGCTTTTTCATTTTAAGATTTTGAATACTGTGATGGGCAGTGATGGGCAGTGGTGGTACAAACCTTTAATCCCAGCACTCTTGGGAAGCAGAGGCAGGTGGATGTCTATTAGGTTAAGGCTAGCCTGGTCTACAGAGAGATTTCCAGGACAGCAAGGGTTATCCCCAGAGAAACCCTGTCTTTGGGGAAAAAAAAAAGATTCTAAATACTGATGTTTGTGGTGGCACAGTCTGTAATCATAGCCAGCCCAAAAGAGACTGAGGCAAGAGGATCCTGAGTTCAAGGCTAGCCCAAGCTATATTAGGAAGAAACTGTCTCAACTGTTTAAAAGTTATGAACAATATATAAAAAGTTACCAATTTGACATTTCTTTTCACTTTTTAATGGTATTTTCAATTTTTATATATTCAATACAAATACAAAAATTAAAAATATTTTGAAGTACTTGGTTTTTCTATTATTAGGTCCTCAGACTTTATCAAATTTATATTAAGGAATTATGTATATGTTTTCCTCTATCAGTTATAAACTCTTTAAAACATCAAGTTTCTACAAACATTCTTTAAAAAGTAATTTATTAGGTTTGGGGTAAGGTCTCAAGAATATTCTATGTATTTTTCAACTAATTTGAAAAGCCACATTACTAATCAAATTCTTACAAATGCTTGATTCTGGTTTTAGTCCATTTTAATCACATTTGTTCTTGATTGTCAAACTCTGAACAATTTTAATTATAATATCTTTACCCTTGCCTAATATGTACAAGGCCTTGTGTTTGATCCCAGTACCACAAAAAATAAACTACTATAGCTTTAAAGTACATTTATGGATACTACTAAACATAATTCCTTGATAATGGTCTTATTCGTCTACATTGTATTTTTACATATTTTAAAACATTTGTCATAAAATTAATATTGCTTACAGAATAAAGGAACAACAAAGTAAAATCTGTTATTGCACAGATTCCCAACTTACTGCAGTTGCCACTCGAACATTCCCAGATGGGGGTCTTATTCCAGAAGGAGGCCTTCCTGTTAACCCTAGTCCACCCCGAGAAATAGGGCGAGGGGCTGAGGATTTGTGGTTACTGGCCATTGTTCACTTTAACCACTGTTTGGAAACAAACAAACAAAAAAGAATTTTCCTTTGTGGTATCACACACCAAAACATTCGTAGCTTATTAAGCCCTTCTTTCAAATACTTAATTTATGATTTTTTTCTTGCAAACTGACATTCCCAGACACTACTACAAGACTTCGATTTTATTTAATTTGTACTTTAATATTCTATTTAGAACTATGGTATTGAGACTAGTGAAATGGTTCACTGGATAAAAAGCACTTGTCATGCAAGCCTAGAGATATGAGTTCAATCCCTGGAACCCATAAAGGTGAAAGGAGACAAGTGACTCTCTAAACTTGTCCTCTGACCCTCTCCCCACATACAATGGAGCATGAACATCTACCACACAGAGAGCATAGGAAATCATTAAAATACATAAATAAATTAAAAAAATAAATGAGATTATTTATTATAATATCCCGTCTTAGCAAAGTAACTCTAATTCTTTCTTCTTGGTATATATAATCCTTAATCATGTTTCCATCATTTCTATCACTCTCAGCAAGTAACCTGAGAATCTGAGAAAATTACAACATAAATTCCATCATCTTTAGAGCATACAAACCAAGCTCTCCAGTATCAATAGCCACCCCTCTCTCATCCAAGATTAAACTCTATTCCCATCTGCCCTCTTCTACACACTATATGTTAAGTCCACATCTCCCTTGAGATGTTATCCCCACTGCTGTAGTAATCTTTACAGTTTACTTCTTTCACTCTATTGTCAAGTTCAATTTTTTTTCTAGCCACAGAAACTAATTTATTTGTCCTGCAAACCCCTCCAATCTGTGCAGAAAGTCTTCCTATGTAATCAGGCGTTACAGAATAGCCTGTCTCTACTACCTCCTAGATTTCTTTTCCTCCATTTAAATGCCCTCTGTCAATATTACTGGGAAATACATGTCACTGTTGACTGGTATGTACTCTATGAAATCATCAGCATGACACTAGCCTACTCTAGTTCTCTTTTCAGGCTCCTTCAACCTCTTCTTGCCTTTATATGACAGCATTCCATACAATGCCATCACAGTCTCATTTTCTTAGATCTACATTCAGGGCCTTCGCAAATAATAAACTAAAGATTCACAACTCCTTATCTCCCTGACAAACTTAACATCAGATTTTTATATAAAAACTTAATTTCTCCATTCAGACATAGGCTAATTGTAAGACAAATGTGTAAAGTTAATGAAAATCTTATCATTTCCCCTAAATCTGTTCTTCCTCTTGGTATTTCCTCCTACTCACAAAAGTCAGAAACTCTGTCCTTGATTTCTCCTTTCTCTAACTTCCAACAGACTATTAGCTTAATTTTTTCAAATGGTGAACACATAGTTTCCTCTCAATTTTACAGAACTGGCAGACAATTTAGGACCTCACTAACTCTGGTAGGTTAACTATCAGCCTCATAATGAATTTCCTTGCCTAACAAATTTTACATGCTGGCTTTTCTAGGAATTCTTCCATGACTACTGTAAAACATCTTCTTAAGGCTTATTGGGCTGTTGTATATGGTATCAATACATCCTGCACATAACTCTGTCCCATTACCTATCACAGTAACTGAAAGAATCTGTTCACATATTCCTTTCCCTTGAGAACAAGAGCTGGTTCAAATCTTTCTGTCTCAGTGGCAGGCAGAAATTATGTTTTTTGTATGTCTTAATCTCTCCTATACAAAGGTATTCCAATTACAAACATTTACTAAATTTGGGCTCAGAAAGTAGCTGAATGGTAGAAAAAATAAAAATACTACCAGATCAGCCAACCTTTTTTTTTTTCTTCAAAAACTAATAAATGTTTGAGAAGATGTATCTAACTTGACTCAGATTTTTAAAAATAAACCAGGTATGGTGGTACATGCCTGTGATGAAAGGGAGGGAGGAAGAGAGGAAGGAAAGAATTACTATGACTGCAAAATATCTGTTGAACTGAGGTGCTTTATTCCTATACCCCAAGCTTGGCTTTTCTCTTGCTTTTCTTTTCATAACCCCATAACTCATCATTATACTGTCAATTTCTACAATCTTCCACGCTTTTCAATTCTAACTATAATAAGAATTCATAAATCAATTGTCTAAAATTCCATCATTCAAATCAGGCACCAATTTTTCTGAATGTTCACTTGTTCGATGAAAATTTCCATTTGGGTATCTATGCAATTATCTCTTTGTATCAAAAAAAAAAAAAAAAAAAACCACTAACTTTAGGATCTTTCTATTCCAAGCAGCACTCTGCCCCTACTTCTCTATGGTTTTGAACTACACAGAGCCATCAACAGCATTATTTCAAATGAAATCAGAAGTACCTTTTTTAAAAAGATGCCCTATAGTCAAAACAGTTTCTCAAAAGAAGTAAAAGCATCCAGTAATTCCAGCAAAATTAGTCAGTCACTCTAGCTTTCCTATTAACAAATTTTACCAATATAAAGAATCTACAGTTTTTGTTTTTCCAGTACTGCTTTACTGTAGTGGTAAATGCCTAACTTGTGTTGGCCCCACATGAGTTAAGAGAATCTGAAGGAGGGCACACGTGACAAATAGAAACCTGTCCTTGGGGTTCTCCTACCCCATTCACATCATCATGGGGGAGGGCAGTATTCACACAAACTCTGATTCCACATGGATTAAGAATACAAATTCTACCTCTAACAGTAACCACTACATAACCTTTGATTGGGATGTGTCTTCTCATCTCTAAAACAAAAGTGTGGCCACGAGTCCTTATTTTTGCAGAGTTGTTAAGTTCAGCTCTTACATGGAAAACATCAAGGTATCCTCCCTAAGACAACCATTCAGGCTCAGGTTAAGTGGAAAGTTGCTAAGTCCCTTCCCCCTGCAACCGGCTGACAGCAGTGACTTTTCTGAGGCTTCGGTATCCTTCCCTGGGTTGGAGCTTTCACTCTCAGTCCGGGCATAGTGTGAACTTCCCGGGCCAAGCCTCCGTCCCAAAGTTATAGAACAGCCAGGAGTCCACGAATTTGCATTTGTTCTGTTTGGAGCGAGTCAGAGTCGCCAGAACGATAGCCTGCGCAGGGAGAAGGCGCAGAAGCTGAGATTTCTCACCTTGCTCGGTGCGAATGGAGGGGTCCCCAACCACACGAATGCCTCTCTGAGCAGACGAGCAAGGCCCACCGCTCACCTAAGCAAAGCCTGGACGCCAGGCCTCAAAGCCCACCGCGACGCCGCGTATCCCAGCAACGGCTACCACACGGGAAACTCCCCTCCTGATTGGCCGGCGGGGCGCCTGTGATCCCGAACATAGGAGGAAGTCTCGCGAGATTTGAGAACCTTTCGTCCTTGTCTTTCTCTTCCTCTCGCTCTATATTTTCTTGAAGGAACTGGTGTCTTTAATCTTTCCCTTGCCAGATCTGCTTCTTTTTTAAAACCTAAGTCTGTGTGAAAAGCTATATAAGCGAGTGTCCTTAGGAGATTTGTTTTACAACTTGCTTTTAGGGTGGCTGGCTCTAAATGGCCACGTAGCCCCTGGTGACAAGTATCTCTTTAGAACGGAACTGTTTGTAGCGGGAACTTGTTTTTTGTTTGTATAGGTAACTAAACGTTTGACAGTTTTCGTGCCTTACCGAGGCCAGCTCCACTATAGAAAATGAAAGTGAATGCATTGGCTGTGCCAGTCTTCCTTAATAACGGGATCTGAATTTATTGCCTGCTAGTTCTAATCTAACCCGATGTACACATCTGAAATACCTATGTAAACCGTAAGGAATACTTAAAGAGTCTTAGGATGCTAGTCCCAGCAACTATACCAAGGCTTTAAGACTGTTTTTGGTTATTTTTTTGCTTTTAAGTTTAGATAGGGTCTCTTGCAATCTCATGTAGACCAGGCTGGATGTGTAGTATAGATCCCCTGCCTCTCCCAGCTGCTGGTGTTTCAAAGACTTGCACCACCATACCCATCTTCTTAAAAAAAAAAAAAAAAAAAAAAACACTTTGTTTTCTGTTTTTAGTTCAAACATAGTTTCTGTGCCTTCCAATTAACAACATCTAATAGATGTTGATGAAATTTACAGATGTCCTAACCCATTTAAAGAGGTTAAGTAATTTGTTTTAAATTAATTGGGTAATTGGCAATGTTCCCCATACTCATGTTGTTTATGTGATGAAAACTATCCCTAACAAGAGTGCATCTCACCAGTCACACTCCAAAGGTATTAGCTCAACTATGTTCATAGCAGCATTATTTGTAATAGCAAGAACCTCGAAACAACCTAGATGTCCCTCAACTGAAGAATGGATTAACAAACTGTGGTACATCTACACAATGGAATACTACTCAGCAGTAAGAAAAAATGATATCCTAAAATTCGCAGGGAAATGGATGCATTTGGAGAATATCCTCCTGAGCGAGGTATCACAAACTCGGAAAGATAAGCAGGGGATGTACTCACTCATTAGTGGTCTCTAACTAACAAGAAAAAAGCCAAGCATGCCCAAGCTGCAAACCACAACCACTAAACAGCTTGGGATCAGAAACACCCTGGACTGACCCTTCGGTTCCCACTCCACCTATAGGAACACCTGACTCACTCTTGAGGGAGGGGGGACAAAACTGGATTTGCCAGGAGTGGAGACTGAACTAAGCATTATGGGATCAGTGAGACCATGGGACTGTCTGCAGCGTGCCCAGGGAGGGGATGGGGAGTTGTGAAAAAGAAAAAATGACCTGATGTGGCGGGAGGGGGAAGGGACCTTGAATGGGGATATAGGGATAGAAAAAAAAAAAAAATCCAGAGGGAAAGCTGAACACAAAGTAATTTTATGTGTAGCAAATTATTTGCATTATCATCCTTGATAAGTCATGCTTATGATTTTTATTTTCTTTATAGTTATTGTTAACTTATCAGCATTTTAAATTCAATTTACTGTTTTTCTTGATAAATACAAAAGAAAAAAGAAAAAAAAGAAATACTGTTATTCAACCTCTAGAATAGTTTACTGAAATAGAAAGATTTCCCTCTCCACTCCTTTTACAGTTGGCATATTATTCTAGAACTTTTTGCACACTTCCCCATTGTGGTGGTAGGCACTTCTTGTATTTAAATGCTATTATTTTGATAAAAGAATGACAGGCTCTATGTCCTAAATTCTGAACTTAATTAAGATTTTCAAATTTAGGAAAAAAATACATATTTTTAGGTATTGCACTAAAATGAGTGCATTTCTTTTGCAATCTATTGCAAGTAGATTTAACTAAGAAGAAACAATAACTTTTAAGAATGTTGGTTGATTGGTCTTTTATATAAATATAGATATACATATATATAATTGAATTTTTGGAAATTTTAACTATGCTGTCAACTTTTGAAAAAAGTATCCCAGTTTGCTGTGTTGAGTTGGCATTGTACAGAAATTAATAGCCATATTAGCTTAGGAATGGTGAACTTAATTTTTTTCGATTTGTACAGGGGTAACACACTGTATTAAATATGTAAGATCTTATCTACATGGGTTTGATTACAAAAACTAATAAAATGTTCTGTAAATAATGAAGAAAAAAAGAATGTTGGTTGACTGGCTTGAGGAGCTTTAGTTTTTTTTTTTTATGTCCCATGTATTTTAGAGAAAAGGGAAGTTTTATTATTGTAATTTTTTATAACTATCTTGTATATTTTGCTGTTTTATATAAAGTTTGATGTTGATTTTCAAAATACAATAAAAAAGAAAAAAAAAAGAGTGCATCTCACTTAGTGGCCTCTTGGTTTTCCTAGGGAAGGTAATCTACTTTACCTAGGAAAAGTCATTTTCATTTTGTCTGTTTGATTGCTTTGGTGTGGTACTGGGTATCAAATATGGAGCCTGCTGGATGCTAGGCAGGCTCTGTATCATTGGGTTACATTCACGTCCAAAATTTTGTGGTTTCTTCATAGGGGCTTACTTAAGCTACACCACGTAACTGAATATTTTAAGAGTGCGTGTGTATCAGGTTTTCTGTCTGAGGACCTCAGCTTCTAAAGCTAGATAGATCATGAACCCTTATGGGGTTTAACTGAATGTGGGAGTTCCCTCCAAATTTACACTAGGAAAAAACTTTCTGAACATGAAGTGAACAAAAAGAACAAATGGTAGCGAATCTGAGGTGTTTCTGGCAACACATAACCATGCATCTCATAATTTCACTAAAGCTTTGGTTCTGAAACACATGTGCACTCTGCACTTGTAATTCCACACCAACTAGTGCTACCTGAAGTACTTGGTTCAGGTTCAAGACTACTGTAAAAATGAGTTGCAACGTTTTTACTAAATAGTTTTCTACACTCATAAAAACACAAACTTTGGGGGGTACTGAAGTTGCAAGAAACATCTTTGCATTTGAAGACAATCCAACATATATTTCCTTGAGCAGTGATTTTGAAAGTTGGGCTTTCATTTAATTCCATTCATCACTAGTGTAATGGGAATTAGTCATGATAGTCACTGAATGCATTTGCAAATTGATGAATTTTTAAAAGTTTTTTGTTTGAGGGCAGAGAACTTTGGAGCCTGAAATTTTTTCCACTTTCTTCTATTTAAAACTGTATCAGATCATTCTAATACAATTCTATTGAATATGTAAACTGAATTGTCAGGGATATGGTACGGTTGTTTTTTAAAAATTAAGTCAGAGAAAAAAATCTTAATTACAAAAAATAAGAGCTCAGTATTTTTGTATTTTTATTCCTTAGAATGTATCAAATTGGTATATTACTTGATTTTATTGATTAGAATGATTGATTTTTAAAAACTGTTTGATGACTTGAGTTATCAAAAAAGAAAAAAAAATCAAATGAATTTTGACTTGAATTAGGACAAAATTTCTAGCAGAGCCCTGAACTTATTTCTATCACTTTGTATAATGTGTTGATGCAGCATTAATTATATAATCAAAATGTTGATCTACTCTGAAAAATATTGAAATTGAAGATACTGTAAATTCTGAATTTGGTTCCCGGCACCCTTATCCAGTGGCTCACAACCATCCAAAGCTCTATTCGAGGGGCTCCAACTCCCTCTTCTGAACTCCACTGGCACTGTACTCATGTGCACATAACCACACATGGATACACACATATGTACTTAACAACAAAAAAAACCCCAGCAAATCAAATGTTACAGTTATTCATTTGCACAGTATTTGTTATGGGAAACTGATTTAGGTAATGCTGGGGTCCCTGCAAGCTCTACTGATGACTGGGAAATGATTTGCATGAAGTCAGAAGAAAAACTCATTTCAGTTTGGCTGAGACAATCTGGATCAAACTTCTAGAGAGTCTGATGCCAGGTGGTATATTGTAGTGTAAGCATATTTAAACACAGTATAATTCGGGAAAAAGTTTTCAGGTAACAACTATGTCCAATCCCAAGTACCCAATAAAGCTTAAGGTGTGACTGCATAGAAACCCTTTATATAGCACATGTTACCATGAAGATGTGTTCTATATCTTAAAGGCCTGGTGTGGTCTCTGCTTGAGATAGCATACAGGTAGCAGGCTATAATGTACATGTGACATCTTCCCCAAGGATTGGTTCTATTAACTGAGAGCTAAAGATAAAGGTCTAGGGAGGGAGAATCTGGGATAAATATTCTTGAGGAGGGTGTTGGATAAGGTCTGGCTGTACAGATAGCACAGGTCACCAGGTCATTAACAATATCCACCCCCATTCTTCAAGGTGGAAAGCAGATATTTCCTCCTTTGAGGATTCCTGATTTACCTAGTGATCTGTGTCCCTAACAAGGCAATCACCATAAAGTATATACAATTTGACCATTAAAATGACTGTCCCTGAGCTGTGAATACACGCTGGAGTATTGATGTTATGGGGATAAACCTAGAAGCTTGGAGTCAGCCCAGATGAACTTAAGCTGAAGGCATCCGACATTCACCAGAAGAAAGAGAATGTGACTTCCTAGAGCTTTCCTATCTGAAAACATAAAAGTGAAAATATAGAGGAAATGAAGCCATCATAGGTCCTTGAATTGTTACCCTGCAGAAATTGCAAAGGCATACCTCTATAGGGGGCACTAGCATAATCCCTAATCTGTTCTCTGGAACAATCACTTGTATTTTCTTTTCTTTTTTTTTTTTTTCTTCCTTCTTTATTTTGTATTTATCAAAAGAAAAAAACACAGTAAAAAGAATTTAAAATGTGGAAGAGTTAACAATAACTATACAGAGGATAAGAATGATAGGCATGGCTTATCAAGGGAAGAAATACAAATAAGATTGCTACACCTATATTTTCTTTGTGTTCATCTTTCCCTCTGAATTTTTTTTTTTCATCCCTGTATATCCTTATTCAAGGTCTCTTCCCCCTCC
>PVIH01010595.1:10065-74331 GCA_004025045.1 Sigmodon hispidus
GGGGGAGGGGGGTGCCAGGCCCTGGAGTCAGGTCCCAGGGTTTCTTTCCGAGCCAGCAGAGTCTTCACCAATGAAGGGTCCAAAAAAGAAAAAAGGGTCTGCAAGGACAGACCAGTCTTCTATAAGGGAGCAGGTCCAAACCAAGAGCTTGACTTTCCCATCTTAAAGAGAGGATACACCAGGAGTGTCACGGTGCCCATCTGTCCAGAGAAGAGGTGACAGCCCCAACCTACTCTGCAGTGCCTTCCCTCGTGAAATGGGTACGGGGGGGGGCAGGCCCCACCCACAGAAAAGCAGAGAGAGTGAGCTCTTTTATACACACCTCCAAAATGCTGTTCAGAGAGTGATAACCAGTAACCCATTAGTCAGCACCCAGCGCCTCAAGAGCAGAGAACGGATGGGTACACCGATGCCAGACATAAGGTGAAGGTATGAACATGGGGTGGGATGGGATGGGGAAAACAGCCCATATAAAGAGGAATGAAACTGACATGGCCTAACTCACTTCTGAGGGCAGGGGAGGGGTGAAGACATCGATCGAGCCCCTAGCTCCATGCAGGAGGCTCCAAAACACCCAGCCATTTCTCTCAAGAGTGCTGCACAGGGAGCTATCACCCAGCACCCATGTCACCTCACTCGGGCTCCTAACCTATAGACACAGTCATGGTCCAGCCCCTGGTGGGAAGGCACCAGGCTCTTCCATGGCCCCAGGAGTTAAAGGCTCTGGGATGCCATGTTGTTCCTGTTGACTTAAAACATGAACAAGGCTCAGGAGGGCAAAGCCAGTGAGAACTTAGGAGCAAAGGGGAATCTGAGAAGGGCAGGAAGGTACCAAGGAAAAAGAGCCCAATGACCAGGGTGTCCAAGTCCGAGCTGGACATCTCTGGAGACCCTCAGCTTCTGGATAGAAAGCAGGGAATGCACATGGACAGGAGCTAAGGGAGTGGGCCCCTTGAAGCCTAGACTATGCCCATCATGGAGATGTCATGGGCACTTCCTGGAGACAGGCCGGACCCTGGGTAGGCAGCAAAGAACAAGCCACGCTACAGCAGGGGTAAGCATCCAGGGGACACAGCATCCCTAGAGACACAGGCCAGATCCCCTGCTTGGGGACTGTGGCTTGCTCAGAGGCAGGATCTGTGGCTGAACTGCTGGGGGAGGCACTCTCCAGCCCTCTGGGCCCTTTGTCTGGAAGGAGGTTTCAGATCCTTCCTGGCCCTCTTGTAAGTAACAGGATCTCTGTCTCGGGAGGCTCCTTCTACCAGGGCTTCTCTGGTACCTCTGTTCCTTCTGCAGAACAACCTCTGAGTGTCCTTGCCTGAGAGTCTGCTGAACTGTGTGGCTACCTCTGAACCTCTGGCCTCCTTCCTTACAGACACAGACCACAAATCAGATACCTAAAGTCTTGTTCCTTAGCTATGAGTCCAGCCCAGAACTACAGTCTCGATGCTGCTACCGGTCTGGAGCCCAGCAGACCCTGGGTGCTTCACAGGATGAGGAACAAGAAATTCAGGGCTGGACTGTACTATGTAAAGCAACCCCCTGAACCATGCCCCGACCTGGGCCCCTCTCCCAGGCTAGGTGCCACATTGGAGTAGATTTGGAAGCTAGACCAACATCAACTCAGGTGTTCATTCCTCGGAAGCCATCTACCTTGATTTTTGAGAAAGTCTCTTGCTATGATCTGGGGTTCACCAGTTAGGCTAGGCTAGCTGGCCATAACCCAGGGATCTTCCTGTCTCTGTTTCCCTGGCTGGAATTACAAAGGCATGCTGGAGATTGAAATCGGATCCTTACGCTTACAAAGCGAGCATTTTACCAACTGAGCTAACCCCTCGAGCTCCTGGGTGAAGATCCTTAGCCCTATTTTAAAACGAAAAAGAACAGACTTGGACAGGGGAATTAACTTACCCAGTAATTGGAAGATTCCAAGGCTAGACCTTGGGTCTTCTGGCCCCAAGCCCAGAGCTCTTCATCTCGCTCCAGGCTGGGCAGCTGGATAGAGACCACTTGTGTCTCCAATGCCCACACGGAGGCAACAAACCTCTTGTTCTGGATCAGTGAGCCCAGTCCAGAACTATGACCTCCATGCTGCTACCTGTCTGGAGCCCAGCAGGCCCTGAGTGGTTGAGGAAAAGGGGGATTCAGGGCTGGACTGTACCAATGGCACTATGTGGAAGCAACCTCCTGCACTGGTTCCGCCTTGGGTCCCTCTCGCAGGCTGAGGTGCCATACTGGAGTGTATTTGGTGCTTACACACCTCTGTGCTCTCAGATCAAGAGGAATCTGCAGACAGATGTGTCTGTACCAAGTGTTTGGCCTTGGCTCTGTCATGACCTAGGCTACAGATTATGTCTCAGCACCCAGGTCTCTGGAGATGGGGATATGATTCAGCCAGGATAGGACACAGGCTGTTAGCTGTCATCAATCTGGGACATTTAGACTAGATCTCTCTGGATCTTGTTCTGACTTCTGAGATCCATGAGACACAGACAGAAAGGCAAGCCTATAGGAAGGTTATCCCAAGGGTTAGGTCTCAAGGGCCCACCAAGATTTCCTTACCAAGGAAGCCATCTCTTATCTAAAGAAACTACACTTCTTCCCTGGGAAACAAGAACAGTCTGAGGAAGCCAGAACATCTGTCTTCTCTCTGAGGAGCAAAGGCTCCAGGCTTCCCCTGCTCAGTCCCATCAGAGCAGAGCCAAGCACTTGGCCATGGAAGGCCGCACGCATTCAAGCAGTCCAGGTAGACTGAGAAAGGCGGACTGACATGAGAGGCCCTGGGAGGACCTTCCTCCCAGGACAGTGCCAAAGGAATATAGTTGAGGGAAGAGGCTGTTCTGTTGCCTGGCAGAGCTGCCATCTGCTGTCCACTCAATGAGCTGCGACTGTAGGTCACAACAGAACTGTAGACACTGCCTCAAATCAACGTGAGGCCCTAGTCACCGGCATAGGCCCCTATCCCAGTTCCTGCCTCTCAGCCTATCCCTGACCTGAGAGTACAAAGGCCAGGTGAGCAATGAGGGAATCGACCCCAGAAATGCTCCAGAGATCAAGGTTAGGAAGGGAATCTGGGTATGTGTTTAAAAGCTAGAGGCTTTGGTGTTCTGGAGAGCCTGCTTCCCTAGGACCAAAACTAATGGTGCTCTCCTCAGCCTCTGGGGCATGAAGGTTTCTACAGGGAAGGTCCTTGGGTATGGCACTTTCATAGTATGCAATGGGTAGCTGCATCGGCAGCCTGAACACTACAGGGCTTCTATGCTCAGGGTGCCCTGCGCTGCAGTCTGCAAGGCGGGCTATCCTGATGACCAGGCACGTAGCAGGCCCTCAAAAGAAGTCCCTTAGAAAGCAGTCAAATGAGTGACTCTGCCTTCCTTCCGTTTCCATCATGATCACAAAAGCCAGGGCCCATGATAACCTAACAGATAACCTAACCGTGTCCTCTGCCTCTGAAGACCAACAGGGATCACTAGCTTTGGTACATTAGCTAAGTCAACACAAGATTTCATAATTGAGCCAAGTTTTAATCCCAGCACTCAGGAAGCAGAGCAGGTGGATCTCTGTGAGTTCGAAGCTAGCTTGGTCTACAGTGCCTTTCCAGTGAGCCAATGTCTTCCCAGAACACCTATGGGACTTACATGGGACATGACCATGAACACAAACTGTGAGACAAGTGTGAGGTAGCATGCTCCTGTGTCCAGAGTGCACACAGGAACCTGCATACAGCATCCCGAGACAGCTTTACCCTAAGTGGAAGAGCAAAGTGTGGCTGCAAGCATGGACCAGCTGTCTGTCGCCCTTACATCTGCCACCAGGCTGAGCTGAGCTGAGCTTGTACCTAGCAGGTGCCAACAAGCAATTCCACAATGAATAAGCCCGTGGATGAGCAAGTGAATGTGCCAGCAGACAAGAATGAGTTTGTGCTATCTTGTGAGTACACGACAGATGCCACCAACACTCTGTAGAAGTGACTTGAAAGGATAGTTATCACACTCAGATGCATTCCAACAGGTGTGTGTGTGTGTGTGTGTGTGTGTGTGTGTGTGTGTGTGTGTGTGTGTTTGGCTGTGTTCTGGGCCATCAGCCCATGGTATCATCATGGGCTGATCACCATGAAACATTGCTCTAGGCTGTGGGCCTTGGACAGAGTCTACACAGCCTTGAGACACTCAGATTCAGGATGCTACTACCCATCTCCAAACTGCTGAGGTCACCTCTGGCTGGTGCCAACACCAGCTTCTCCAGACAGAGGGGAGTGCAGGTCAGAGGCAGGCCAGGGAGAGGCCAGGAGGCCTGGCATGGGGTGGTTACCGAGGTTGACGGTGAGCTTCATCTGCCCCCCGTCCAGCTCGAGGCGCAGAGTGTCGGCTGACTCCCTGGAGGTGGTGGCCATCATGAGTCCATAGGCCCTCTGGGACATGAAGCGCAGGGATACATCCTCTGCCTCTGTGTGCATGGCATTGGGCAGCATGATCTTCATGTACATGGAGCCATCATAGCTTAGGACAGTGGCCTCTGCCCCGGGTGTGAAGAATAGAAGACAAGGAAAAAATGGAAAGAGGAGGAAGAACAGGAGTCATTACCGGGAAAGAAGTCCGGGCTGGCCTAAGGGGCACTCTGAGAAGGAACGGAGCAGTGAGATGGGAAATAGGGTTCCTTCTGACACAGGACACCTAAGACCAAGACCAGCTCACCTCTCTCACAGACCCGACCCAGAAAGCCGGTCCCGATGCAGTCACAGACGAACCGGTTCCAGCCCTCTCGACAGATGCCCCCGTTTCGACAGGGGGCTGACGCACACTGCTTCAGGGTCTCCCTAGAGCAGAAAGGAGCAACGCCCACAGCCCCCTGTGCCTCGGCCAGGCCCCGGAGATCCCGACTCCGTCCATCTATGAAGAGGTCTCGAACACAGCCCACGTAGCCAGCCCGAAGAGCTGCTGTCCACACCTCAGGGGGCAGTGGCAGGTCCACCCTGCCTCCCTCAGGGAGGCCGCCCAGGTACAGCTCAGTCTCCAGGTCTAGGACCTCACTCTCTCCTGTGGCCAAGAATGGTGTGCTGCGGCTGTTCACAGAGATGGAGCCTGAGAAGCAAACGAGAGTGAGCCTCAGTGGGGAAGAAGTCACAGTTTGAAAAGGAGTGTTCCGAGTTTGCTACTGAGGCCCCCTTCCATTCTGCACCCCACAGTAGGCTCAGGAGAATGACCAACAGCCTTGTCCAGGGGTTGAGTCTCACCCTCTGCCCAAACTACCTAACTGTAGGTCCAGGAACCTAGACCTAGTCCCAGACCGCCACAGCTGTAGACCTCTGTCCAGACTCTTCCAAGCCCAACTCTACAGGAGGCATATTCATTGAAGATCCTACACCCTAAATGGGTCAGATCACTCAGAATCATTCCCACCCTAGCCCCTGGGACCAGGAGCTGGAAACAGAGAACCTGGAGGAGACAGACTGTAATAAATGAATCTCTGGGGCAGGAGTAAGACAGGAATTTGCTTATGTAGCCCTGGCTAGCCTGGAGCTCCTTATATAGACCAGATTCCTATATATATAGCCTAGAACTTAACAAAATTTTCCTGCTTCTGCCTACAGGTGGCTGAGCTTACAGATGTGTCAATGTCCAGCAACCCTCTAAACTCTCTAGTGTGTGTGTGTGTGTGTATGTGTGTGTGTGTGTGTGTGTGTGTGTTATTTGTTTGTTCTGGTTCATGATTTTTTTTAACCAGTGTATTAGGCAGCCCAGAATGATTTTATGTAACCAAAGCTGACCTTGAAGCTCTGCTCCACCTGCCTCATCTCCCAAGTGCTGGGATCATAGGCATGTACCATTGTGCCCAGCTTGTTAATATTTGTTAGAGGTTTTTTCTTGACATAGATTCTCACTGTATAACCCTGATTGGTCTAGAACTCACTATATAGACTAGAACTCACTATATAGACTAGAACTCATTATATAGACTAGGGCAGACTTAAGCTCACGGATACCCGCCTGGTCTAAAGATTCGTTTAAATTATGTATGTATGTGCACATCTGTGTGGGAAGCCAGGAAAGGTCATCAGGTGTCCAGGAGCAGGAGGCACAGGCAGTTGTGAGCCGGCCACTGGGGAGGACACTAGGAAACAAGCATGAATCTTCTACAAGAGCAGTGCACACTCTCAAATGATCAGTGTGTGTGTGTGTGTGTGTGTGTGTGTGTGTGTGTGCATGTGTCTGTGTGTGTGTGTGCATGTGTCTGTCTGTGTGTGTGTGCATGTGTCTGTCTGTGTGTGTGTGTGCACGTGTGTCTGCATGCATGTGCCTCTGTGTGTGTGTGTGCATGTGTCTGCATGCATGTGCCTCTGTGTGTGTGTGTGTGTCTGCATGCATGTGTGTGTGTGTGTGTGTGTGTGTGTGTGTGTGTGTTACTGTATATCCCTGACTGGTCTATAACTTGCTCTATAGATGAAGCTGGACTTGAACTCACTGAGCTCCACTTACCTGTCTCCCAAATGCTAGGATTAAAGGAAAGTGCCACTATGCCCTGAAAGCCTCATATTTTTTTTCTCTTTTTGAAGTTTGGACAAACTCTTAAAAGAAGAAGGGAGGAGGCCATCGCAGCAGTGGCAGCCAAGCATGGTAGGTCACATCTATGATTCCACATGTCTGAGGCCAACCTGACTATATAGTAAGACTCCGTGGAGAAAAGAAAAAAAGCATAGTTCCTATCAAGCTTAGGAGTGATAAGGAGCCACTGGGCCTCTTAGACATGGGTATGGTGGAGATCTTGAGAGGGAGGGAGGGCCTGGAGGAGAGGCAGGAGATGAGCAGAGTCGGAGGAACTTGGGAGCAAAGTCAGGGCCTTCTTCACAGATGCAGCTCCTACTGGAAGCCAGCCCCCCCTCAACCTTACCCGTCTCCTGGGACCCTTTGGAAAGACTTTTAAGATTTATTTATTTTTATCTTGAGTGCATGTGTGCACGCCTGCCTGTGTGTAGGATGTGAGCTGCCATGTAGGTGCTGGGAGCCAAACCCAGGTCTTCTGCAAAAGTAAAAAGTGCCATTCACTGCTGAGCTGCCTCCCAGTTCCGAGTCGTTGTTTAAGGAATTATTTTAATATTTATGTGTGTACGTGTGTGCATATGTGTGCATGTGTGTACATGTGTGTGCATGTGTACACGTGTGTGCATGTGTGTACATGCCAATAGAGGCAGAAGAAGGAGTGGGATTTCCCTCCTGGTATGGTCTGAACTCTTAGCCTCTGAAAGAGCAGCAGGCTGACTCTCTCCAGACCCAATAGCTGGGGTGTATGTGTGTGTGTGTGTGTGTTGTAATGTATGTGTGTTGTGATGTTTGTGTGTGTAATGTATGTGTGTGTTGTAATGTTTGTGTATGCTGTGATGTATGTGTGTGTTGTAGTGTGTGTTTATGTTGTAATGTGTGTGTGCTGTGATATATGTGTGTGTTGTAGTGCGTGTGCTGTGATATGTGTGTATTGTAGTGTGTGTGTTGTAGTGTGTATGTTATAACCTGTGTGTGTGTGCTGTGATATATGTGTATTGTAGTGTGTGTGTGTGCTGTGATATATGTGTATTGTAGTGTGTGTGTGTGCTGTGATATGTGTGTTGTAGTGTGTGTGTGTGTGCTGTGATACATGTGTATTGTAGTGTGTGTGTGTGTGTGTGCTGTGATATATGTGTATTGTAGTGTGTGTGTGTGTGTGTGTGCAGTGATATATGTGTATTGTAGTGTGTGTGTGTGTGTGTGTGTGTGTGTGTGTGCTGTGATATGTGTGTGTTGTAGTGTGTGTATGGAGGAAGAGGATGACATTCAGGAGTCAGTTCCCCCCTTCCCCATGGGATTTGGAGAACAAACTCAGGCCATCAGACCTGACCTGTAGAGCCTTTACCTGCTGAGCCCTGGTCCCAGCCTGTGCCTTCAAGTCCATTCTCTCATGACCAGGTGTCATGTCTCAGGGCTCCTCTCCTAACAGGGCCACCCGGAGTCCCCAGAGCCTGCTGTGACCCGTCCCTGGCTCATTGCTGGAATCTCAGCAAGAATGGACTGTGAGAGGAAGAAGGTGCACAGGGGGCGGAGAGCTCTGGACAGCAAACTCAAGTGTGCTCTGGCCTCTGCTCCGGAGTCTCCCAGATACGAAACAGGAGCAATTTGACTCATTCATTCATTCATTGGCGGAACAATAGATAAACTAGATGTGAGCCTGACACTAGTGTTGCTCAGAACTCAAAAGGAAGGGAGTTCTGTCTCACACAACACAGATGAACCTCGAGAGACGTTCTACTCACCGAAACAATCAAGCACAAGACGACAAATCCACAAGTTGGATATGTGGCACATGCCTATAATCCCAGCACTCTGGAAGGCTAAGACAGCAGAATCTTGATTTCAAAGTACACCCACATACGTATGCCCCAAATACATGCAAGCATGAACATAATCACATAAAAATGGAAAAAGAAAAGAGAAGTACTATGTGACTTCACTAATGTAAAGTCTCAGAGTCACAGATTCAAACAGATGGATTGTGGCCAGAGACAGGAGAAGGGAGGGGAGCTTTATTTAATAGAGACGGTTTCAGTTTGAGAAGATAAAAAGCTGCACCTGGATGGCATTGCTCTGCGCAGCAATATGAGTAGAATCAATGCCCAAATCATGATTAATGACTAAGACTTTTTATTTTGTATGATATGAAATTTACCACAATTTCAAAACAAACTAAAAAGAATCAAAAGTAGAACAACTGGAAAAAACCAAGGAGACCAGTCAATGTGTGAAAGCACTTGCTAGGCAGGGCTGACAACCCACGTGGGTTCCCTGAATACACATAAAAGATGATCAAGGTCCCAGCATTCCTATGGCATGAAGACAGATGGAGACGATCGCCCAGAAGCAAGCTAGCCTGGGATGAGCTGGGAAGCAGCAGAAATAAGAGAGAGGCTTTCTCAACAAGGCAGAAGTCCAGAACCCGCCTCAAAATGTCCTCTGACCTCTACACACATGCTGTGGTACGAGAACAACACACAGAATACAATTAAAATATATAAAACCAGGAAAAGGGGAGTGTGGGGTGTGGCTCAGCAGGAGCGGGCCCTGGGTTCGATTGCCAGCACTGGAGTGTAGGGACACTTGAAAACAAGCGAAGTTCCAAGCTATGTTTAAACAGCTGCTCCAAGGTCATCAATGGACGTCCAGCCCAAGGAGCACTGACCACCTGTGTGGAACACTAGAGGCTGCCGGTCACAAGGGTAGAGGCAGGGTTAAAGTCCTTTCTCAAGGCTTTTTCTGGTGAGGGAAGGATAGCAAGGCCTCAGTTCTGGGAGCCCAGCTGTCCCTCCTCCTCATGAGCAGAGGAGTCACTCCATCTGACTCTCAGGCCAGCAGTGGGACAGCTGTAGGAATGCAAAAAATTTAGCTGACGTTGATAAGCACGTAAAGTGGGTAATGTGTCAGGCCTCATCTACATCAGTTCTCTCACTCAGGTTCAACAAGATGGAGGCGAGCACAGCAACATTAGCAGGCCGAGAGCAAGAGTCTGAGGTGGGGGGAGGCTGACAAGGGAGGATGAGGAAAAGGGCAGTTCAAACAACAGAAGCTTTGAAAAGTAGTTCAGGGCCATGACCTCTCAGAATACATCCACCAAGAATATATATCTCAGAATATAGCCCAACCCTGGGAGCTAAGCTAGCCCAGCCTGGCTAGGAGCAGCCCGACCAGCAGGGTCCAGCCTGGCTAGGAGCAGCCCGACCAGCAGGGTCCAGCCTGGCTAGGTGCAGCCCGACCAGCAGGGTCCAGCCTGGCTAGGTGCAGCCCGACCAGCAGGGTCCAGCCTGGCTAGGTGCAGCCCGACCAGCAGGGTCCAGCCTGGCTAGGTGCAGCCCGACCAGCAGGGTCCAGCCTGGCTAGGTGCAGCCCAACCAGCTGTTGCACCGATTTGGAGCTCTCATGGCCAGACAGGTGTGGTGGCCATTCACTGCATTGCATCTCCGATGGCCAAAATGAGGTGGACAGTGTGTCAGCCCAGTTACTGCTCAGGAAATCAGTCAGCTGCTGTGTATTCAGGCTCTGCATTCAAACATGGGGGAAAATATTTCACGGAAGAATTGTCTGTACTAAACACATACAAGTACTGCTCTCCTGTCCACCAAACAACAGAATAATGACCATCTTAAAATCCTCTGTGTGTGTGTGTGTGTGTGTGTCTGTCTGTCTGTCTGTCTGTCTGTCTGTCTGTCTGTCTATTTGTCTCTGTCTCTCTCTGGCCAAGGCTAGCCTCAAATTCTTCTGCAGCTGAGGGTGACCTTGAACTTGATCTCCCTGCCTCTACCTCCCTAGTACTGGAATTACAGATGAGCATCACCATGCCTGGTTTATGTGGTGCTGGGATGGAACCCTAGCTAGGCTTCATACATGCTGGGCAAGCACTCTATCTGCTGAGGCACACCCAGCCCCAACATGTACCTTCTAGTAGGTATTTTAAGGAGTCAAGAGATGACTTAAGTTACCCAGGAGCATGTGTAGAGGTGATATACAACACTGCACTGCCTTTTATAAGGGTTTGAGCATAGTAGATTTTGATGTCTTTGAGGTACCTAGAAGCAATCCTCCTAGACAGTAGGGAAGAAAATAAGGCTCTCGATAAAAAGGAATCACGGCTAAAAATTTATTTTCTTTGTTTTGTGTTAACTCTGCAGCCCTGGCTGGTCTGGACCTCACTATATGGTCCATACCAGCCTTGAACTTTCCATGATCCTCCTGCCTTTGTCTCCTGAGTGCTGGGTCTGCAGGTGTGACCGATCACTTCTGGTTCTGAGACATGGACATCTCTCTGTTAGGTGCTATGCTGATGTTTCCAGATGTGCTATTTCTACCCACAATGAACCTTTACAAATAAGGAAGAGGGGGCCTGTGCGTTCTGCCAGCTCACAGTGCCAGAAGAGCCACGGAAGGACTGGGAAAGGAGACTAGGAACAGGAAATGAAGGTTTGAGAGGTGTGGCCAAGGGAAGGGAGGGTCCAGAGGCCTCCTGACCTTTGCGCCCGTCCCTCTGGAAGTCCACGTGGCACCATTCACCGTCATTGACCTTGCGGCTGGATGCCCGCAGCTTGATGCCCCCAGAGCCCATGTCCAGCAGAAGGTAGAGGTAACCGTCCAACAGCTCCATGGCAAAGTAGTCGGCCCTCTGGGCAGAGCTGTGGCTGCCTACCCCAGCCGCGGCGCGGCGGCCCTGGCTGAAGAGCAGTAACCCATTGGGCTCAGTGGTTCGGAAGTCCAGGGAAATGGAACCAGTGCGCTTGGCGCTCCAGCGGGGCAATGCGACAAAGGCCTCGGGACTCTCGAAGGTCACAGGGTCCAGGGCAGCCACATCCTCACAACGAAAAGACAGATCCCCCTGCAGCTTCATCTTTGGATCCCCTTCCTTAGCCAGGCGGGAGAGTTCCAGCTTGAAGTCATTGTTTTTGTAGACCACCTATAAAGAAGAGAGGGGTCTGGGTAAAGAAGCAGAAGCAGCCTTGGATCTGGCTACCATCCTCTACGGCAGCCATGGCCATCACTCATCCTCATGGCCCCAAGCTCAGCACCATCAGCCCACAAGGCTCAGACTTCTTTCCATTGCTGCCTCTGTCCTGTCTTCCAGCCCCACACTGGCCAGGGAGCTCCTTATGTGAGCCCCTGAGTCCAGCTCAACTGTCACAATGACAACAAAGCAGTCAGCTGTTGCTATTTTCTGAGACAGGGTCTCACGTAGCTCAGGATGGCATCAAACTCACTGTATAGCCGAGGATGACCTTAAATTTATCTTCCTGGCTCTACTCCCTCCCCTGTGCCAGGATTACAGATGTGCCGGGATTACAGATGTGCACCACCATGCCTAGCTGATGTGGTTCTGATAGAGGCCACCCGCTTTGTGAGTGCCGGGCAATCGTCCTGTCACCGAGCTGCGTGCCACCCAGTCCCCGCTCGCTACCTTCCCACGGATATTACCATTCTTCCGCATTCTGCATAAGACTGAAGTAGAATCCAACCTTTCCTCTACATATCAGGCAACTCATGAGGTCAAGTGACTGGGCCAAGACAACTGACAGAAGCAAGGCTTCAGCCTTCGTGCCTTCCCCGAGGGCCGCAGCTCTGAGGAGCCTCAGAAGGGAAGGAAATCCCAAGGCCCAAGGAAACAAAAAGTTTGACACCTCTTGACCTGAGTGAATAGGATTAGGTTTTAATGAAGGGTTACAGTCCCACCATGGACACCAAGGAATAGATGTCAGGAGCAGCTGGCCAGGTCAGAGGCAGACTGGCCAGCTGTAGCCCTTCCAAGCCCTACTCACGTCCTTGAGGCAGCCCATGAAGTTGTTGCTGACAGGTGAGCCAGGCAGGTCGGCTGTGTTGGGGCTGCCCCCGATGTAGAAGAAGTCATCAGAGCCCAGCATGGTGTAATCCTCCTGTGTGTAGCCTGTGGTGGTCAGGATCCCATCCACCGAGATTGTCACCTGCCCAGCCCGAGGAGGAGGAGAGACAGGAGACAACGGGCGTCAATGGCTTGGGAAGAGCCACAGGCGGGCAAGGGAGGGACCAGGGGGCAGTGGGGGAGGGGGAACCCCCATTTTTATGTCTGCTTGTCTTGGAGGTGGAACAGTGGGGTGGAGAGGGTAAGGAGAAAGAGGAAGCAGCACAGATTTGATGGTTTCAGGGTAGGCTTAGGCCTGCCCTGCATGAGCCATGCAGCCTGAAGGTAGTGTGACGCACTCACCATGACGGGCTCAGGAGCAGCTGAGGTGCTCTGTCTAGACCTCAGAAAGGATCCCACTCTGAGAGGCAGAGGGAAGCCAGCTACATCCTCAGCTTTCTCTCAGCAGAGCACTGTGGCCCCTGTGCGGCTTCCCGGCCTCTTTCTAAAGAAGCGCCCTTCCCCTTCCTGGGTAGCAATGCTGAGACTCACTTGCACCCCTGGGTGCTGTGTTCTTGCAGTCTTAGCTGGAGAGGCGGCTGAGGCAGTAGAAAGGAAGACCCAGGCATGTCTGCAAGGTTTGGGACGGGAGCTTCATGACATCTGTCAAGTCTGGTCCCTGCCTCTGGCCTCAAGTTCTAAGGTACCATGCTATTTGGAGCCATTTTTAAGAGAAAACTAGCCGTATAAAGCCTAAACTAGCCTTGAACTTGTGACAATCCTCCTGTCTCAGCCTCTCATGTGCTCAGATTATACAACTGGGTGACTTCCTGTTTTTCTTCCAAAGAAGAAAGTGGACCTATGCTATTTTCCAGGTCATACTTCTCTGTAGATGGTACCCTTGTTTTCTACCCCTAGGAACAGTGAGGTAGGACTAACCTAAGGAAACACCGCCCACAGGGAGGAAGATTGATCTAGAAAGCAAGATGCCAAGAGCAAGGGTGTATCTGATGTTCAAAGAGGTGCTAGACACTGGACTGGGGAGGCAGATGCTGCCTTTGGGGCAGCCCTGATTCCTCCTACTCAGCAAATGTCTACCAGGCCCCTGAAAAGTTCAGTCCCCCAGAGGAGCTCTGGGAGGCTTCACTCAGCAAAGGTGAAGGGGAGGAGCCCATGGCAGTGGTAACATAAGCTTGTCTCTAGAAGGCTGATGTTAGGAGGGTCCAGGGGCCAAGACGAACCTGGTTCATTGTCAGCCTCATCCTGCACTTCCACAGGCTGCAGCTTAGGGTCCTTCTTGCCCTCAAATATGTCTCAAAGTATCCCCTTGGCAGGTAAAGGGTTAAAGTAAGGACCTGCCAGTCACAAGCTAGGATGTCCCTACTCCAGTCTGTACCTTCCAGCTGCTGGTCTTCAATATTCTCCTGTCAGGAGAGTCGGGGAGAACTCCTAAGATCAGGGGGACCCAAAGGTCTCCCTCAAGCTTGTTTGGAGCCTCATGGTAAATAGGGGGAACTAAGCAGAGCACAGACCTCCTGAGAAACCATCAAACCTTGTGCTAGAAGAAGTGGGTTCAAGGACAGGAGGAGACAGGTGTCTTGGGAGGGGGCAGTCTGGATACTTCTGAGTCTTGTTTTAAGAGGAGGATTGGTCATGATCATTTATTTCTTCTCCCCTCCACCTTGTCCTGAAGCTAGGAGACGGGGTTCGGGTAGAAAGGGAGGGTCAGAGAGGTTAGTCACAAAAACATGCAAACAAGGTTAGAGATTAGACGGGCGGGCTGGAGGGAACTGGAGGAAGGAAGAACGGATCAGGGTAAGGGGTGAGGAGAAGTCAGGGCAGGTGAGGCAGGGGAGTGGTCTCCCTCAGGCAATATGGCTACACTTCCTGCTCCTTCATGTCACTGCTGCTGCCCTAAAAGACTGAACTGGGCTGCCAGTCAGTTTCTGTGCCTAAGTGCCAGCAAACATCTGCCTTGACATCTCTCTAGAACACTCTCTAACCTCAGCACAGCCCAGAGACACAGCACAAGGTCATCCAAGGTCCACATCAAGCTGCCTTGTGACCAAGTGCAGGGATCTCTAGCTAACACCTAACCCCCCACAGCCTATGACTTTGAGGAGAGAGCCCCACGGAAGTGCTCAGAGGTGCCCATCACGCCTTTCCTCCTGGTCCCAAATCACCTCAGGACATCTCTATTCCTGGCCTCTGAAGCCAGGGCGCCATCCTGGAGTCTCCCTCATGCTATGGGCCTTTGTCCCACTACACTGGCCAAGACCAAGGTTGCCCTTTCCTGGTCCTATGTGAGTTAGAAGGATCTGACTCGGAGCAGACTGTGGAGGCCCAAAGACTTCCTCCCGAATCCCCTTCCAGTCTGAAAGTAATCTCGATCATGGAAGGCCCTGCTGGTAAGGGATGACCTTAATCACCCTCTCCTGACCCATAAGGCTGGGGAACGGCTAGCAGGAGACAGGGAACACAGGAAGGTCTGCTGAGGAAAGGAATCAGCCAGGTTGGGGGTGAGGGAGAAGTTGAGGGAGAGAAGAGGAAAAGGCAGTGGGTGGAGAGAAAGTGGAGGTACAGGAATGGAGGAAGGTGTCTGGGGAAGGCAGGGAAGGGGATGATTTAAGATTAGTAAAACCCAACTGTTCCCTCAGACAAATCAGTCCAGACACAAAAATGGCGGGTTCGTTAGTAAAAGCAGGAAACAGGGGAATAATTCCCCTGCCCCCCTCCACCCCAGGGGTTCTTGATACCCCTGCCCCCCAATCCCCCCCATGAAGCTTTTGGAAGGGGTGGGGCCAGCAGGGGAGGAGGGGAGAAAGGGAGAACATGCCACACGGAACAGCCACTGCAGCAGCAGGGACCCATGCAGTTAGAAGAACAGGATTGGGACCGGGCACTGCCCAAGCAAGCCAGAGAAAAGCAGCCAGCAGGTGGGAAGGCATGCAGGGCAGGGGAGATGGGGAAGGGCAGAGATGGAGGCGAGAGAGCCATGGAGTGCAGGAGAGGCTTCCCCCACTGAAGAGAGAGGAGCAACCGCTGGGTCAGAGTTGTTTAGGGACTGACAGAAACATCAGAGCCGAGTTTCCTCATCACACATTTCGCAACCATTCACCACAGACAGTCAGCCCACACACATCTGCACACACAATACACCTTGTCTGCTTCTCTCCATGCAGCGCTGGGGGTCCCAGCTAGGTCCCCAAGACACAGCAGAAGATCTATGACCAACCCCCACTGACCCACTCTGTATGGTGGGTTCTGAGGGAAGTCAAGGTGAATGAGTGGAATGTTTGCCCAGAAGAGCCTAGGCCAAGAACCACACACTCTCTGGGAATAAGGAGACTGACTGGAGGAGGCGCAAAGGGACCTGAATGGACCGGCCACATTTCCTCTCCTCAGCTCAGTGCAGGAAGGCTAGGAAGGACGGGAATTCAAGTCCACAAATAGACCCACATGGAGCAAATTCCATGTACATACTGTGCCCATGAAGGAAGGCTAAAGGAATAGGGACCTCCCACATCAGCATCAGGAGCCATTCCAGGAGCCTAGTGTGATCACAGAGCACAGCATCAATAGTGTCCCTTTTCTAGGGAGTTAGATGGAGGGCAGATATTTTATCTTGCGGATGACTAAATGGACTCCCTTGAGCCCAGTGACAATATAGGTAATGCTGCACCGACAGGCTGTTCCGTCTGTCTCCTGTTAGACTACTAGCATCTTTTTTTAAGACTTAATTGTGTGTTTTGCCTGCATGTTTTTCTGTGTGCCGTGTGAGTGCAATGCTGGTGGACTGCAGAAAAGGCCATCAGATCCTCTGGAACTGGATTTCAGGAGACTGTGGGTGGTCATTTGGGTGCCAGGACTCGAACCTGGAGCCTCTGGAAAAGCAGTCAGTGCTCTTAATAAGCTCCTTAGGGTGATATGGGACAGAAGCAGGGCTGGGTGAGAAGAGAAACAGCTTCTGGTCAAGGGAGGGATCACATCTCTACTAAGCTCACTTCATGCTCTGTGCCAGACACAGAAGTTATTCACAGCCCTGGAATGAGGGTTGAACTCTGAATTCCAGGAATTTTAGGAGGACATAACTTCAGGTCAGAATTCCCAGGTTCTTCCTTAATCATTTGCTATTTTCCAAACAATTTTGCCTCTCTCTGTCTCTCTCTGTCTCTCTCTGTCTCTGTCTCTCTCTCTCTCTCTCTCTCTCTCTGTTTTTGTTGTTGCTTTGGTTTTGTCTTTGTTTTTTTGTTTTTTTAAGACAAGGTCTCTTTTATCTCTGTAGCCCTGGCTATCCTTAATTCACTTAGTAGACCAGCTTGGCCTTGAACTCAGAGATTAGACCTCTGCCTTCCAAGTATTTTCAAGTGCTGGTATTAAAGGCAGGAGCCCTTTGACCTTTAAAAGGGACTGATCCAATCTCTTTCCAGCTGACTCAGAATCCAGTCAGTTAAGTGAAAATGATAAACCTTGTCGTATAAAGGGAGGTGCTTTCTCTGAGCCCCAACTTCCATCTGCCAAGTGGGAACAAGCTCACCCTCCTGCCTAGAGTCTAGGCATCATCAAATGTAAATGAAACTCAAAGTGTAAACCAGGGAGATGGCTGGAGGTGGCTCAGCCAGTAAAGATGATTGCCACCAAGATCACCCATAACCTGAGCTTTATCCCAGACCTAAATGATGGGAAAAGAAAGCCAGTTCATGGAAGTCAGACTCTGACAACTTCCTGGGAGGCCCTCCCTTGACAGAGCAGAGCTGTTAACACTGGGTAAGCCTTTCCCTGAAGCACGGCTGTAAGCTGCTGCCGGTGCTTACTGTGGCCCGTGGTGTTCATTGGCTCCCGACTGCCTGAATACTTTCCATTAGAGCTGCAGCGCTCAGTGTGCCTGGGCTCCTGACTGCCAGGGTCTCTTTCCATCTGAGCTGCACACACAAATACACACACACACACACACACACACACACACACACACACACACACACCATGACATGTTTCATTACATAAATAAGTAAAAATGTAAAAAGAAAAAGAGAGAAAGCCAGGCATGGTGGCTCATGCCTTTAATCCCAGTACTTGGGAGGCAGTGCCTGTAGGCTCTCTATGAGTTCAAGGCCAGCCTGGTCTACATGCTGAGTTCCAAGCTGGCCAGGGCTATATAGAAAGACCCTGTCTCGGGGCTGGAGAGATGGCTCAGTGGTTAAGAGCACTGGCTGTTCTTCCAGAGGACCTGAGTTCCATTCCCAGCATCCACATGGCAGCTAACAACTGTCTGTAATTCCAAGATCTGACACCCTTACACAGTTATACATGCAGGCAAAATACCAATTCACATAAAATAAAATTTAAAAAAATATTTAAAAAAAAAAAAGACCCTGTCTCAAAAAAAACAAAAAAAGACAACGGTGTGGGGAAGTTGAATAAATGGCTCAGTGGTAATCAGCACTTGTTGCTCTTGAGGAGCATGGGGCTGGGTTCCCAGCACCTCAGGGCAGCTCATAGCCATCTATTATAACTCCAGTTCCAGGGGATTCAACATCCTCTCTGGCTTCCTGGGATCACCAAACATGCAAATACTTGCCAGCAAAACAACATACACATAAAATAAAAATAAATCTTTTTAATGTTAAAAAAATTAAAAGAAACTCGAAATACAAAAGCTATTTTGGGGACCTAATGTATACATGAACGATATTAGCTTCACAAGCCAGCATTCATCAGCCTAAGTGTGCTCAACCGACAGAGATAACTGGGCAAGCCTTTTCTGTCTTTCCCTCCTAATGAGTGAGTTAGAAAAATAAACACACGATCTCATGAAACCCATCTGAGCGGTGCCCTGTGAATCAGAGCCTATTGAACCCCATTCTTTAACTTTAGTCTGGGCCTAAAGGAGCCAGTCTCTAGCACAGGTTTGCAGGGGTTCCTAAGGTCACACAGGCAACAGATTCATTTCCTGCTTGCTCTGATAATGCAGGGAAGTGTGGACCTTGCAGCCTCAGAATTTAGTAGGTTCTTTCTTTCTTAGCCCTGAAACTGGGCTCCTCCTCCTCATCCGTGCAGCATCCTGAGGTTTCATGAAGTTATTTTGAGACTGGTCCTAACAAGAGGTTGTAATAGGATCTCCAGTGGGACCAGAGAGGCCTATTCCTCAGGGTCTGCTACAGGATGAGAACCACTTTTCACATAACATCCCTGCCCTGGTAACAGGGAATTGGCCAGCACTTTATTAAGCTTAATGAAATTATAATTCCTTTCCAGAGCAGGGAACTGGCATTGCCTTTGATGGATCGTCACCCAGACCTGTGGTACAAGCTGAGCATGTACACCATTAGTAGGCTGAAGGAACGGAGCTTTTCTGGCCTGGGCCCACACGGTCAAAATTTCACCATGGAAACTAGAGAGAAGGTTTGTTGAGCCCTGATCCTAGGGTGATATCCCTCCTGGTACTTGGGTATTCTGGGTATCTTGTATCTCCATTGATCTTGGCTTCCTGTCCGAGAGTCACAGATTGTCTGTCTATGTAAATATATATTTACATGCATATATAGGTCAAGAAAGAGCCTGAGGGAGTCAGTTCCCTCCAGCAGGAAGGTTCTGGGAATCAAATTCATGTTATCAGACTCGCTGGCAAACATCTTTACCAGGTGAACTTTCTCATCGGCTAGTAAAGAAAGTTCTTAAAGGCCAGACCCTGGCGGGTTCTCAAGAACAGCCGAGTGGGGGTAGCAACTAACTCACAAAAACAGCATCTGGAGAAACAGGGCCTGAGAAGTGTGTAGATCTCAGTGTGAGCTTCATTGGAATTCTGGGAAGCCAGGGAGAGCACACAAAGTATTAGATTGGCCATGGCTGGGGAGGCACTGGCCATGGATGCTAGTCTATGTGGGTGAAGGAAAACACACAGATACAAAAGTGTCAGCAAAGGTTCAATGTGGCTTCAGAAGTGAGGTTACCTGAGGGGCATAAGGGGCCTTTCAGTCTAGACACTCCAGGGTTGACACCTCCCCGCTCTCCAGCCTTCCAGCCAGGCAGCTCTGGTAGGCTGGGCAAGCCAGGCAGCTGCCCCAAACTCCACCCACCCCATGAGAGCAGACACGTCCATCTGCAGGGTCCCCAGCCTAGTGTTCAATCACTCTGCATTATTAATAGGCAATGACTAACCAGCTGCCGTGAAGCCGGAATTGGGCAGGCATGAGGGAATCCCAGGGGATCTCACACTGCAGGGCCTGAGGGCACACACTCTGAGGCAGGCAAGAAAAGGAGGGTGAGGCCCTTCCAACCCTTTCTCTGTCTCCCCGCCTGTCGGACATTACACCTGCACTGACGAAGCAGCCCCACAGCCCGCCTCCATACAGAATCCTTACCAGAACCTAGCCAAGCCCACCAGCACTTACACATTCAGAGAACCAGCAGTCTCCCAAACACACAGCACGACTTCCCACTAACACCCCTAAATATCACACCAACATTTACACACAGTCACACCCACACACCAACACACACCAGCTGCCTTTACACTGACACCCACAACAACAGTCACCAGGATGGAGCCAAACACAGGAGCCTGGTGAGGACAAGGACAGCCGCCCCATCCCATCCCTGCAGGGACTTCCCTCATGCCCTCAACAGGGAGGGAAACCAAATCCTGTCAGAGGCCATGCAGGAGAGGCCGGGGAGCCAGGGGAGGGGGCTGAAGGGAAGGAAGACAGTGTGGAACACAGTGTTAGTCAGAGCAGCAGAGCGGTGGGGGGATCTGGGCGCTATCCCTGGTGGGGGGAAAGACCACTCATGCCATGCAAAATGTCAGGGAAAGAGCTGGGAATCCTCAAGGCTGGGAAGTGGGGGCAACAGACGGCATGTGGCAGCCCCTAAATTGGTATGAACCGGTGATTTGAAGGAGGTTCCAAGACCATCCCCTCTGGGGCACATGCCCAGCCGGATGCTGCTGGATGCCACCCTCAGCCCTCTTCCCAACCTGAGGAGCCCCTGTCTGGAGCTGACAGTGAGCGTAGCGTAGCGTGTCATGGGATGGTGTTTTCCATGGATTTTCAGGAGACCAAGAAAAAAACCAAATCAAAAAGAAAAAAAAAAAAAACTAAACAAAAATAAAAGCCAAGGAGCGGGGTCAAGAACATAAGAAAGTAATCGAATAAGCTCAACATCAGGCCGGTCTAACCAGAGCTGGTGAACACGGGGGTCTGCCCCAGGTTTCTCAGAACAGGAACCTGTCAGGAGGCAGGATCATGGGGCAGGGCCCCACCAGGTGCCTGAGTTTCCATTTGTCTTTTGGACTTGAGTTTGGATCAAAAAAAAAGGGGGGGGGAGACCAAAAAAAAAGAAAAAAGAAAAGAAAAGAAAAGGAGGAAAAAACGAAAAGCAATTGGAAGAGCAAAAAACCAAATGAGGAGGGGAACCAAAGTGGGAGAATCGAACAGTTAAAAAACCCACGGCAAACCAAACGGTAAGACAATTAGAGTGATATCTACCAGATAATGCAGTTTGTTTACCATAGCGTGTCCAATCCCTGCGTGCTTCACCGGAGAGGGGGAGGGGAGTCAAAACAAAAAACAAAGAAAGGAAACAGAAAAGAAAAAGAAACAAGAACAACAACAACAAAAACAACGGAAAAAAAAAGAAAAGAAAAAATAAAATGACCAACTGTGAAACTCCAGGAAGGAGGAGATACAGCCACGTGTGTTTGCTTGGTTGTTCAAACCCTCCCGACACAGGTTCAGTAGAGTGTTTAACGAAAAATTATAATGAGAGGAAAAGGCACACACACAAAATTAAACCCCTTCTTCTCCCAATGCCCCCCTCAGTCCCTCCTCTGGATTTCTCTTCCCTCATCCCCTCCCGAAGGACGTCTGCAGAGAAGGGGAACAGTTAGAGACCTTGGTTAGTACAGAAGAAACAACACCAACAAAAAAGAAAACTGGACCAAGAAAGCAGACTTAAAGATGGCCGACATTCCGCAGATGACACAGAAAGTTAGTTTGGTTGTTCATTCATACCTGGCCCCACCTGGCCCTGCCCATCCCTTGGTCCCTTGGGTAATAAGCGTGTTAGTAACACACACAGAGTTGGTTACGGGGTGAGGAGGGGGTTCCAACAGATGGGGGAGAGGCAGGGTTAAGAAGCGGACCCAGGATGCAGGATTAGTAGTCCTGAGATGTTAGGGAGTTGAGGAGGGAGAGGGGGGTGCTCGGGTGAGGAGTGGGCTGGTGGCTTTGTTGGCTGACTGGTCACCCAGATGGCTTTCCAGAGAACTGGCCGAGGAGTGAGGTGGTGCTGGCCAGCTGGCTGACCAGTGGCCATGTCGGGTTAATGAGTTAACTGGTTGGTAGCCTGCCAGTTGGCTGGCAGGCTAAGAGGGTGGGCAACGCCCCCAGAGAATCATGGGACTAGCGAGGACAAGAGGCGATTTCATTTGGAGGCCAAAGACAGCATGGGAAGGGGCTGCTTTTCCTGGGGATGGAGGATGGGCAAATAGATCCAGGGATCCTTGGAGAAGAGGGCCTTCCCTCCATTGTTTCTTTTCCTTGAGAACTGAAGATAGAGTGAGCCACCATCACAGTGGTGCTGGGCAGGCTGCAGAGGGTTCATGCCCACACCATTCCAAACCTTTCTCCCCTCCCGTGTCACACCCTAGCTGATTCCTCCTGCCTGGCCACCTTGACTTATTTAGGAACCCTATGATCCCAAAGTCCCCCAGACTCTTCAGCCACCTTCCCCGTTCTCGTATTTCCCTATGAACAGCTACCTTCCCTTTCAACACCCTGGAGCAGATAACAGTCTCCCAGGAACCAGGCTTCTTCCGTGGACACCCATAGACCCCTGGACCTCTGCTTCCCACAATCAGTCAGAAAATCACTCCCTTTCTACCTGTAGAAAAAAGCACACAGAGGCCCCCGCACCTCGGCATTCCCTTCTCTGAACCATAAGCCACATTCTTTTACCTTATCTCTAAATAGACTACCTCTAAGTACTCCTAAGCCCATCCCTTCCATCTTCAGAATCACCTGGTCTTTGGAGAGGACCAAGGTAGGTGTACTGAGGATACAGTCACCTGATGTCCAATAAATACTAAGCTGAACATCTGAGGCTGTGATAGGAGGAATGGTATTCTGGGGATGGCTCTGTTAGCTAAAGAGTTCTTAGGACCAGTGGACACAGAGTAATTGATTAAGACAACAAATTAGGGACTCATATAATTAAAAATAACAGAATTCAATATTAAGATGTTAGAAGTGCTGAGTAGCCAATATTAATTATTAGCTATGGGAATCAGTTTACATAGAAGAAGAAGGGAGTCCGGTCACAAGCACAATTATAGGAGTGAGGTGGTAGCCTGTGACAAGAGGATTCACACTGCTGGCTGGCAGGACTGCTATGACATGCAGAGGACCAGCTAGCCAGAGCAATGAGCAATCAACCTCATGGCGGCCAACTGATGGTACCAAAAGAGCTGCCTAATATTGCAGCAGTTGATTGAGGCTGGGAAAGAGGACACTACAAGAAAAAATCTAAGGATGGTTCTGACTTGTTATGGAAAATAAAGGGGTGTGTGTGTGTGTGTGTGTTGGCTCCAGTGTTAATGGGCAGAACCATCGATTAAAGCCAGGACAGAGAGTGGGGAAAGATGTAAGTTCAAACTTCAGGCCTTTTACTAATTTGTCAAGTGATCCAGACTCCCCTAAAAAACAGCAGGGCTGGAGCAGATGAGACCAGAGTCCTCTAGACCTAGGAATGGAGGCTGCAGGGCCTCGTGGTGATCATGAGGCTCCTACAGTTGGACTAAAATGGAGCTTCGACTGGAGGATTTTCCTGCAGTACAGCAGTCCATGCAGAAAGGCCCAGGTCTAGAGAACAAAGACTTCAGGCCAGCAAATAACTCTAATGCTTCCTCTGCTCCCAAAGCCCAGAAGCACAAGCCTGGCAATGGCCAAGAATGAGAAAGGCAGCCCAGCAAGAGACCTTACCGTGCTGACCGGCTTTGGAGAAAACTACACCCCATCTCTACCTTGAACTCTGAGTGCAGCAGCCCTAGCCCCCAAAGACACCCAAAGGAGGAAATGCAAGCGTGAACTTCAAAAGTCTGGGCTAAGGACAGCCAGCCTGTGAGCATGCCCAAGTACAGCTCGGGACAGAGGAAAGTCCTCAATCTCTCAAGTTGGAAGTCAAGAGGTACAGACCATTCAGATCTTGAGATTCGAGAATGTCCAAGAATGTCAGAAACCCAGGAGACTCCAGGCTCCTGTGCATTTCTCAGGGATAATAAGCCACCAGTCACTAGCAGAGGAAAAGAAATGAAATGACTTCTGGTCAGATTTCAAGTTCCATGACCTCCTAACTACCTAGACAGGCTCAAACAAGCTTATCTTTAGGGTTGGGGTGGGGGGGTCTTAGTTTTCTCATCAGTAAAATGGAAGTCAGAGCTCCCTTTCACGGAATTGTCATAAAAACTCTGTAAAGCCAGGAGTGGTGATGTGGGCCTTCATTCCCACCCAGCACTCAGAAGACTGAAGCAGTTGGATCTCTGTGAGTGTGAGACCAGTCTGAACTACATAGCAAGTTCAAGGCTAGCCAAAGCTGCATAATGAGACACATACACACATAACCTAGGCAAGATACAAAAGATAAAGTAGATCCTTGAACATGGAGATATATTCCAGTTTGAGAGACACAGACAGGATGACACTGATCAGGGGCAGAGCAAGCTTGCTACTCCTGTGGGGCCGATCAGAGCCTCTTTAAGGAAGACAAAGAGTATCTCCGCATTGTTTTAGTTTGAAAATGTCTCCATACATAGCCCAGGCTAGTCTTCAACTCATGGCAATCCTCCTGCCTCAGCCTCCAGACTTTGGGAATTGCAGACACGCACCTAGTGAGTGTGCACATATGAAGTGGGTGCATATGATCATTTTGGACATGAGTCCTCATTTCCAAAATCTAATAATTGGGTTTAAGAAGGAGACTAAATGAGCAGGCTGGGTATTTACCTCAGTGACAGAATGCTTGGCTAGCGTGCCTAAGCACTCAGGCTCTAGCCTCAGACTGCATCTAAAAAAGAGAAAAGCTTCTTGAAGAAAACCAGATGAGTCAGGGAAAGAATTTAGAAAAACAACTAAATAGGACCAACAGTTGTTGGTATTAAGCCTATAATTTTTTTAAAAACCTGGAATTGGAGAAAAAGAATGGACAGAAGTGCTAACACACATGCAGGGTGTGATAAGAGGGGGGGGCAGGGTACAAGTTTCCATGATCTCAACGCAGCAAAGAGGAGAGCCGGCTACGGGAAGGTGCCATTTCAGTTGCAGCTCAGTTCAGGTCAGGTCCAGAAAGTTGCAAATGTAGGATCTAAGACAGGTTGTATGCTGTGAGAGATGGGATGTAAGAGACTAGGAATTCCAAATGTCAAGGCCTCTGTCCTTGAGGGGAACTTCACTCAGAGCACATAGGGAGCTTTAGTCATGGAAATTCCATCCATGGAGGACGGCATCTTTAGAGTCTCAGTCCTTGCGGGCCCATCCTTCAGGGATCCATCATCTTGGTGCCTGAATCATCTAGTGCATCCTAAAAACTCCACCCTTGAGGATTCTGTCCTGGGAGATGCCTTTTTGGGGACTCTATCCTTGAAGATATAATCCTTGAGGACTCTCTTCTTGGACATTTCATTCTTCAGGACTCCATTCTTGAAGATGCCATCCTTGAAGACTCCATCTTTGAGGACCTATAGAACTATTCTATAGAACTCCATCCTACAAGGCGCCCATTTTGAGGACGTCATCTTTGATGACTGCATCCTTGATGGTTCCACCCTTCAGGACTATCATGTCCTTACAGACTATTCTTGAAGAATTCATCCTTGAAGAACTCTGTTCTTGGGGTCCAGAAGAAATTCTGAAAGTGTCTATACTGAGAAAAGAAATCATCTGGGCTGAATAAGACAAACACTGTGTGATATTTTAGTAGACAGTTTGTCTTTCAAGTTTGGTGTTGGTTAAAGATAAATGGTTTTGCATATTCTTATGTGGCAGTGGGAAGTATATAGTGGTATGAAAGTCCTTAGACTTCAGAGTAGTCGATTGATCCTGCCAAGATCCCCCAAGAGGGACTGTCTATTATAACAGCATCAAGAGCTGAGTTCAAGGGAGAAAGAAAGAGCATGTGTCCGTCAGGATCCCTCTGGTCCCAACCGCTGTGTTCTACAGGCTATCTACATGTTCTAGGGATGACCACCTAAACCACGGGTGTTGGGAGATAGCTTCTCACCCCGATTGCCCACAGAAGTTGGTTTGGGGTCAGGTCCTTCCAGAAAGGCATCTCCCAGACACTCCACAGGGAAAATAATGGAGAAGCTGCAGCAGTGCACCTGGCATCTGCCCGGTCATTTCTGTTTCCTTCATTTCCCCATACGATGTCAAAGATGGAACTCATGGCCTTGTTGCATGACATATGAGTGTCTGTCACCAAGCTACCCCCCCATCCTGATGTCATTTCTTATATTATGTTCCCTGCCTACTCTGCACCCACAAACCTCGGGGGAGGCAGACCTCCGATGAGAGCCAGTGCCCCCCCACCACTCATCTGGTTACAGCAGGATTCTTCAAATCCTAGAACATCATCTGGATTCTACACACTCGGATGAACAGAGTATCTCCCGTGAGGCAACACAGACATTTAAGGTCGTATGATTCCTTGTTGTGGGGCTGTATTACAAACTTCGGTGATAACTCAAACCCTGGCCTCTACCCACAAGATGCCGATAGCACCCTGTGAGTAATGATGACCCAAAAGTCTTCCAGACATTGGCACAGTGTGGATGACTGATGAATGGACACTGCTAGAGCAATGGGAACAAAGAAGTTTCTCTTGAAAGTCTCAGAAAACGGGCAGATAAGGGGTTTGGCAGTGGCTAGGTCCTGATCCAGAGCAGCAGCTCCAGAGCATGGCCTTGGAGCTAAGCCAAGAAGAATTTCCCAAATATAGTCCTGCACTTCTTGCCCTGGATTGTAGAGTAAAAGAAATTCCCCAGGAGCCCTTTGTAAAGAGGGTTCTCTATCAAGGTCTTAAACAAACACTCTCTGTGGCCCATCACCTATCCACCCCACCCCAGCTTTTGGATCAGCATGACCTGTCTGTACTCTGAGCCATCTGGTAGAACAATCCAGTAGAAGAGAATTTTCATCTGTCATCAATTTGCACCCGTGACTCCACATGTTCAAGAAAGAGATGAACATGGATCACTCTCTACACTCTGTGTGCTGAGATCATGTGTTAGTCACTGCATCCACGAGGGTGGTTCAGCATTACTACCAACCTCTCCTTCCTTCCTATAAATCTCCCAATTCCCATCATTGCTTTCATGGTTCACTGGGCATGTGGGTGGCCCTTATTCTGATCATTTCCTAAATTAGTTCATTTATGTATTTCATTTATTTTTGCATGTGTGTAGTGTGATTGCATGTGTGTATATGTGTGTTCGTGCGTACACATAACACTGATGTGAATTCATGTGGAGACTTGAAGCTGCCACTGATCATCACTGGGTGGCTTCCTTAGCCACTCCCCTTTTGTTGAGAGTCTCTCACCTATGTCAGAGCTTGTCCGTTCCTGAAAGTCTAGCTGGTTAGATCAATTGCCCTAGGGACCCCTGTGTCTACCTCCCAAGTGCTGTGAGTACAGGTGGTCACCCCGATTGCCCAGATTTTATAAGGGTTTGGGGGATCTGAACTCTGGTCCTCACAGTTGTGTGACTAGAATTTTTCCCACTGACCCATCTCCCCAGTCCCCGCTCTGCTTATCTGAAACAATTCCATCCTACCCTAAGAGCTTCAGGGAAAGAGAATAAGCAAGTCCTTCTCCACTCTGTGTCCAATATGGCGCACCATTTGTTGATTTCACAAACGGCTTGTGGATGAAGATTTGTGGTCGTGCAGTGACTCAAAGAAGATAGCAGCAGCAACAACTCTGGTCCTAGGGACATCAAAAAGGGGAGCAAAAGGCACCCGAGGCAGCTTCCCCCCAAAATGTGTGTGACACCTGAAAGCATCCGGGCACTGCACACACCCGGTTGCTCTGACGTGGGTGAAGTGGGGGGATAGCATTCAAGGTGGAGGTGCTCTCACTGGGGAAGGGGTGATAGGGCACAGGGTGGAGAATGCTGCATGGAAAAGATGCAACTGCACAAACATCTCTATGGAGCACCACAAACACCTCTACTGAGCTGTCTCTCCAGCCCAAAAAGCATATACATTTTGTATCTCATTATAGGTGGTTGTGAGCTACCATATGGTGGCTGAGAGTTGAACTCAGGACCTCTGGAAGAATAAGCAGTGCTCTTAACCCCTTAGCCATCTCTCCAGCCTCGATGTTGGAGCACTTAGAATAGGCACATCCACATAAGGCAGCAATAGGCGCTGCAGGCTTCCGGAAAGAGCAGTGCAATTAGTCAGGACATTGTCTCAGCAGGGGAGAGGTGTTAAGAGAGGGAGTCTCCATTAGAACACCTCCCAGGGATGCTAAATGAGGGCAGGTAGGAGGGATAGGTCAGCCAGAATCTTGAGCCCTGTTGAGGGCCTCCCAGTGGGAAAAAGGAGAAGACAAAGGAGGTGACCGCCACCTAACTATAAACGGTAAATCCAGAGACAATTCACTACAAGAGACCAGCCATGAAGCCCTGGGATGCAGCCTCCACAGTCAGGACTGGTTAGTGTTATTGGTCGCATTTAGCCATGGAGAGATGAAGTTGCAACAGCCTGCTGCCCGCTGGCTGAAGATTGGAGCACCAAGAAATGAAGAACTGGGAGCCCTGGAGTAAGTACGCAAGGGAGCCATTGTGGAGGAAATGGAGGGGGAGCCCCCAGGAAATGCACAGGGGCCTCACTACTGAAGACAGGTTAGTGTGATTGGACATGGGGACTTCCTAGGGCTGGAAACTATCCACAAGGCTCCTGTCTAGCAAAGTCTGGCCAGAGAGACTCCTAATCTGCAGAAGCCACCATGGATGGGCCCAGAGATGGGTGAAGAGGACCAATCCTAAGAGGACTTATGCATTGTCTGGAAGTACAGGGGCAATGCAAAGGGTCCTGCCCTACATGTAGGGGCTGACCCCCAAAACTTCCTGAGGCCTCCCTTGCAGGCTGGCTTAGCCCCCAGAAGGTAAGCATGAAGATGAAGGAAAGCCTGGCTTTGTCAATCATGAAGAAAAACAAATACTCCCAGAGGAGCAGGACCAGGTGCTCGCCTTAGTTCTGACCCCCCACACCCACTCGCAGCCTCCACTCCCCCTCAGTGCATCCCTGCCCTGGGAAAGCCCCCAGCCCCCAGCTGTATGTCTGTTTTCCTCAGTGTCCTACTGTCCACCCTACAGGACCTCTCTCCACCCCAGAACATACTAAACCCTCATTCAGGCTCCAGCTCCCTCCTCCCAAGTCTGCAGCACCTTCCTGCCCATCCTCCGACCCCTGAGCACCAGGCCTGGAAACCCCTAGCTGCGCCTGCCAATCTGAGCCCAGCCTTACTCCTGGCCCCAGGCTTCTGCCCAGAACCAGCTCGGAAGCCTCCTCCTAGCTCAACTCCCTGGTTGATAAGGTCCCAGAAGCCTGTCACACAGCTGAGGCCATACCTCAGGTCCGCACAGCCCCAGACTGTATCCAAACCACACCCACTCTCTCTGTGCAGCCCTGCTCTCTTCCACCCCACCCCAAGGCATCGCTGTGTCCTCTATGTACAGTTCTGCCCCATACAGCTCACCCCCGGCCTTCTCCCTGCTCCCCCTACCTGGCGCAGGTTTCGGGTAACCCGGACGTCGTGCCAGGCGTTGTCGTTGAACTTGCCATTGACGGGTTCCACAAGGGCCTCGAAGGCACCCGAGCCTAGGTTGATGACCAGCCAGACAGCCCCGGACTTGAGGGACAGGTTGACGTAGTCGGCCGACTTGCCCGTGTGCAGCATCAGCCCATTGCGCTGCAGGGTGCGGAAGGCCAGTGTGATCTCATCAGTGCTGCTCTGGATCGGGTTGTGTGACAGGTCGTAGCAGAAGAACTCATTGCCCTTGAAGGTTGCCACAAATTCCTCCTTGCCTGGACGCCATGGTTTGGGAAAATGGGAGAAGGCTGAGTGTGTGGGGTTAGCCAGAGCCTCCCCCTTCACCTCCAGCAACCCAAGCATGGGTCTTGGACGCTGGAGTCCTGTGATCCCAACTCTAAATGTAGGTCCTCATCCCCTTCTGCCTCCTGCCAACCTGGACCCTGCTGTCTTTGCTAGCAAAAGTCACTTCCCCGGGCCCATTTCCAAAGCAGAAGGCAGCTAAGTGGCTTCTCACACTGACAGCTGACAATTAAGCCGCCACAGGCCAGACAAAGCTACCAGCTCCACCATCTCCTCCCTACCAACGCTCTCAACCCCTGCCACCCCAGAACAAAGGCACGTGGGGGAAGCAAGAGACTGTGTGTGCCTCCTGCCTGGAAATGCCTCCTGGGCAGCCCACCTTGCTTCTTTCCTCTTTGGTAAGAGCTATTCTCAATACCCAGGGACGAGGCGATTTCAGGCCCCTCCATAAGAGCAGTGCGTCTGCTGTCCAGCAGCGCACAGATGGGAAGACTGGGAAGCCGGGGAGTAGAAAGGACCAGGGATGTGACACATGGGACGACGATGCAAGTGTCGGGGATATGTAGCAGGTGACAGGCCAATCTGCTACGTTCACATGGGTGCTCACCACGCCAGCCACCTCTCCTTGCTCTCCCAACTTCTTCTTCCCAACTAAGAAGCACCACAGTGCCAGGTGTGTGAGCCATAGATGCCAAGTGAGTGGCATGGGAAGGCCTGGCTCTCGTGTGTATGCTTATGGAGGTGCATGACCTGTGTGCACATGTGTGTGTGTGTTTATATAACTGTACATAAAGACACAGCCCCCAGCTCTTATGTGTGAGAATAATACTCAGCTGGGCGTGTGTGTGTGTGTGTGTGTGTGTGTGTGTGTGTGTGTGTATGCCTGGACAGAGCACCTAGCCCAAGGTCTTTTCCAAGGGACTCTTTAGGAGGGAAGTCCCGTAAGGACAGTAGGAATTGCTGGTGGTCTACATCTACATGTGGATGACAAGTAAAAAGACCAAGACCCAACAGAGAGTCAACTTCACACATCTGAGCACAAGCAGAGAACCAGATTCCAAAGCAAGAGAGACAAGAAGCCCTGCAGCCAGGCAGTGACTTCTGTATCTGTCAGCCGATGCTGCTCCTGCTTCCTCCCTGGGTGGAGAAGAGGCAAACAGGACTGGGTCATGGAAGTCTAAGGCAGAGGCTGAACTATCCAAACCTCTCCTGTGATGTTCTCAAGACCCAGGGAACAGTAGGCACTGTATGATGGGAATGGAGGGCCACTACAAGGTACCAGTCCTCCCTAGGGGCAGGGCTGAGCAGCAGTGGCATGTATGAGTGTGAGGGTCTCATTGCGGATTCTGTAGAACTCTTCTTCAGCATACATAGCCTGCCTCTCTCCCTCCAGGCAGGCTGCCCACACTCTGCCCCCACTGCATCCGGATGCCAACGCACCAGCTGCTGCCCCAGTGCCTGGCATATCCCTCACTGCAGCTGGCAAGGTCTTGTGTCCTGAGGCCACAGGGCAGCAAGCTGAGGGGGTAGGGCGTGGGCCACATAGGGACAATCTGAATCCTTCCCTCTGTCTATTTAGGGACCAGAAACAAAGGTGAGGCAGCCAACAGAGACAAAGATGTGTTTAATGGGGATGTGGGGCGCCCAGCATGGAAGGGGACAGGGACGGTCCATCAGTAAATCAGAAGAGAAATGGAGACAGGACTCTGAGGGAAAGAGAGGTCACGTGGAACCTTATCGATAAAGAACAGGAAGGAGCCCTGAGGGGACAGGTAAGGAGACGGACCAGTCAGCATGGAAAGGGGACAGGGACCTCTGGGGAACTAAGCCCAGGCTTTCTGGGGCTTTACTGTTTCCATAGTAACCCGGCCTGCTGCTCAGACACTGACAGAGCCAGGGGGCTCAAGGACCAGAAAAGAGAAAGCATTTGACCTTGGCTTTACCACCCACAGTGTTAGCCCCACCCAGATGTCAGAGCTCCCCTCCTGCTTCTTCACCTTCACTGCGGTCAAAGCAAACACCATTGCAGAGGTCCAGACAGAAGAAAGGAAATATAAGGCAGGCACCTGACAAAAGTGATTGGGACCAAACAAAAGAAGTCAGGAAAAAAGGAGAGAGCTGGGGCTGAGGCTGGACCAAGGCTGCCAAGGCGAAGAGCAGAAATGAGGCCGCTCCTGGACTCCTCAGGTGGACCCAAGGGACAAGGTAAAGCTATCTATGCTGCAAACCTGAGCTGGCTGGACCCTGGTCCTCTTGGCCCAGAAATGGAAAAACATTGAGCTGTCCAAGGGAACCTGAATGCTTGCAAAGAGGAGGTGGAAGGCAGGTGGGCAAGTGTAGCAGGAAAACTGAACAGAGCAAGAAGACACAGAAAGAACCTTGATGGACCAGAGGTGGGGGTGGCGCTTCGGGAATCAGAACATGCAGTGTGCTCTCCCCGCTTGCTTCCCCCAGCTCCTTCCTCAGAGCACTAGCTGGATCTGAAATACTCAGATCCTGAAGCACCAGGGGGCGCTTTGCTCACCCTTGCAAGCCATGGTCGGGAACTACAACCCCCATCAGCACATGAGAAATTGCAAGTCTTAAAAGCTCCTAGTGTAGGAAGAGAGCCATTGCTAATACTTGTTTGCTTCTCCATCAGGGAGTCTATGGACTCACAAGTGTCCCAACAAAGCTGAATGTGGCCAGAACTGACTGGGTTTCCAAGTGCCATGAAAGAAAGAGACGCAGCTGGCCCCTTGGCAGACCCAGCTCAAAGGCCTCCTCTGGGAAGATCTCCAGCCCCCTCTGGCCTTTCCTGGCTCTGGGGAACTACATCTGTGTGTTCTGCTCATTTGGCACTTATGCCTAGTAACATGTTGTACAGCTCCTTGGGGAGGAAATGTATGTGAGATAGAAGACCTGGGTGCTGGGGCTGGCTCCACCAACCATCTCTGTGATGTTGGCCAAGTTACAGGAGCTCTAAGTCCAGTTTTGTCCTTTGGAGCCTACCCCCCAGGTTGCAAACAGGACATAATTCAGCCTGAAGTGACTGCCCTGAATATAACTTTGTGGAGGTGTGCATGCTTTCCCCTCCATGAAAGAATAAGTAAATTAACTTCTCTGAGCAAAGTCTGCAGTTTGCATTCACATACACAAACCATGGTTTATTGTAGTTATCTGTTAGAGCATCAGTGAAATTCCTGGGAACAGTAACCATTCACTCACTTAAAATAATTGTGAGTCAGATATGGTGTTTCACATCTTTAACCTCAACACTCAGAGGACAGAAGCTGATGTGTTTCAGTGAGCTCAAGACCAACCTGTGAGTTGGTCTACATAGTGAGTTTCAAGTCAGCCAAAACTACATAGTGAGACTCTATCAAAATTAATTAATTTAATTAAATAAATGTGCTTGGGGCTGGAGAGATGGCTCAAAGGTTAAGAGCACTGACTGTTCTTCCAGAGGTCCTGAGTTCAATTCCCAGCAACACATGGTGGCTCACAACCATCTGCTACCCTCTTCTGTATATTGTATACATAATAAATAAGTAAATAAATAAATAAATAGATAGATAGATAAATAGATAATAGATAAGATAGATAGATGTGCTGGGTTCATGCCTTCATATATTCTAAGAACCGCGCAGAGCATGGAAACAGAAAATGAAAATCCTGTCCTTGAGTTCAGGAGTTCAGAGCCATGAAGGGCAGCAAACAGATTGAGCGACAGGTAGGATGTGGTATGACAGATTCAAAGGAGGCATGAGAAAGGGGCTCCCAGGAGTGTCCAGGTTGGCTCAGGAATTCAGGGAGATTAGCAGCAAGGGGAGGCTGCCTGCTTTCTCCAAGATCTGGCTATAGGGGGCAGCAAGGAGCTGGAGCAGGGCCTGGGGTGACAGGAGCCCAGGCAGACAGGAGGGCACCAGCAGGAGGGCACCAGCAGGAGGGTGGCGGAGACAGCAGAGGCCTTGGCTTTGAAAGTTGTCAGAGTGCCGTGTGCATTTCTCAACAAAAGAATCCTGAGAGAAGTAGCCTCTGGCCAAACAAGTGAGCTGGAATCCCAGTGCCCTAAGATATTAAGGGGCCTGCCCCATGCTGGCATCTGGGGCTTTGACCAGTATCTGTTTCCCTAGTTATAAAATGAAAATAATGATGCCTACCACTAAAGGTCACTGTGGGTTACTGGGACAATATAGGTGACACCACAAATCACAGATGTTAATAGTTCCCCCCAGGCAAGATACCAAGCAGGCTTCTAGAATATGATGGTACCCTTCCATCTGCCACTTCTCCATAGCAACACTTTCTAGGAATGGAAAGAGCATCTGTGTTCTTTCTGGTAGGTCATCAGGACAGTTGAACTTTGAGAAATGAACGTTGTGGTCCTTCACCGTAGGGCATGGAATGGTGCCCTGGGAATGGTGGTGGGGTACAGGCCTGCTGCCAGCTTAGAAGCAAGGCACAGAGAGATGCCATACACCTGGGAAGTCTTCTCCCAGAATGCTCTTAGCCTACAGCAGGGCAAGGGCTGGGCTGTCTGGGGACCATTGAATCACTGACCTTTTGTCGGCTGGTGCACATCGCCGGCTCCTCCTCTCCCGGCCCCCCCCTCGGAGAACAGTAAGGACCCTACTGGAGAAGCAGAATTGGGGAGTCAGGCACAGGGACTTTGCAGCCAGTCCCATCCCAGTCTTGAGGTGATGGAAGGCTCTATCCAGGACAAGCGTGCTGCTTGCAGGCAGGTGAGGAGGGTTTCTCTGGGGCCTCCCTGGACTTTAAGATCTCTTGAGGAGGCATGTGACAATTCAAAGGCCACCAGCCCCACACAGCTACCCTATCAGACTTCTGACCAAGTTGGGGATAAGGACAGTCCTGGGGACCAAGGTACCCAAACTTCCCCTTCACCCTATGGAACCACTTCCACATCCCTGGGGCTGATGTTCCTCCCTCACTGGGCATCTCTGCTTATAACTTCTGCTGGGTTAAGAGAATATTCTTGCCAATCTGCTTTTGCCTGACATGGACACCTGTATTCCAAAAGCCACCTCAATTCAGGTACCAAGGCTCTTCTGTTCCGTACCTGTCCGTTCATGAGCCACCTAAACCGGCTTCAGTCCCCACAGTGGGTTCTCTGACAGTCTCCAGTTAGACTGTGGGGCTTGCCAGGTTTGCCCCTCTACCACACTCACAGAAGGGCTTTGCTCACCCAAGGTTCTGGCTAGTAGGTAGGGCTCACCAGGGATGTAGGGAACTCTTACTCAACCTCATTCCCCTGTTCACCACACAGGGCCCAGTTTTGTCCCACAGATTCAAGACCGGCCCAAGCTTTACCCAGGCTTGCCAGTGAACAGGTGCTCTCTGGTGCCGGGCTCCCAGGCAAGCAGCCCTATTGCTAGATCCACAGGAGAAGAAGTCGGGGATAAAGAGAAAGCTCCTGTCAGGGATCATCATCCTCCAACTCCACCCCCCAGGCCCCAGAACTAACACTAAACATCTGAGCTGTAGAACCTTCTAGATGAGGGAAGCATCTCCAGGACCGTTCAAGGAAACATCATCAGTGTCTAAGGTAAGTCACAGCCAGCATCCCCCCAACCAAGAACTGAGAGGAAAGAAGGATGTGATACAGCCAGGACCCTTCTCCTAATTCTGGGTGGGACTTCCTCCTCCTCACTTCTGGCCATAATTCCTCATGCCTGCATAAATCCAGGCCCTCATTTCTCAGACCTAAACCCACCCCACATTTCACATCTCAGTGAGACTCTCTTGCATCCCAGATGTGGTCCCACCATCTCTTTGCTCATAGTTAAACACTCAGCCCTGTCTCTTGTATAGAAATAGCAGTGTCCAAGGTGCTCACAGGGGTCGATAACAGGGATGTCAGGAAGGTCAAAGCTCCTAAGTTCTCTCCCAGGATGCTTAATTCTGGGGTTCCTCTACCCCTCCAGTGCTAAGCGTAGATCCCTGGGCCTTGTGTATGCTAAGACAACAACTATCTACTACAGAGCTACAGAACTCCAACACTGGAGTTTTGCCTCTGGGAGGGACTTAGCCAAGGGTAGACTCAAGCTAAATGACAAGTCCCAGCCATACCACCTAGTAGGGCTATGCAATTACAACAGCCAGTCACTTGTCTCTGATATAGTATCATCTGTCCAATAGAAACAAGAGACACTCAAAAGATAATGGAGGTAAAGGCAGACCGTGGGACACTGTGGAAAGGGAGGGTCCTGCACCTCCAGCCCCCACGTCTTCAATTTTCAACTCATTCTAGGGACAGAGTAAGGGGAGAGTCTTCCACAGCTGCAAGGGGAAGGTCTGCAACCCAGGACGTTTTCTTTTTTTTTTTTTTATTTGCATTCATAGAAAAGAAAAAAGTGATCATAATGAATGGAAATAAATCAAACACCACCATGAGAAAGTAAAGAAAAGCAAGATATACCAGCAGGAAAATGGAAAGGAAAAAATAAAGAGACTGGAGACAACGGCAGACGAGTATACATCTCGACATCAGAAACCAAGGTGAGATGACGGTGGACCCAGGGACCGGGGAGAGGAGAGGAGAAGACAGACCGGCCACCCCACCAGGCACCCCCCGTACAAACAAAGAAGTGGCAGAGGAAGAGGAAGGGGGGGTGACGAGAAGAAGGGACAGAAAAGCCAGGCACAGTCTGGGGCAATCCAGTCCAATCCAAACCAAACCAAAACTTCAAACCATACCTTCGCTGTTTAACGTCAGGTGAGCCGGACCTTGGAAAGGGGAAGGAGAGAGAGAGAGAGAGAAAGAAGAGGAGAAAGAAAGAGAGAGAAAGAAACAAAGAAAACACGAGTCATCAAAATCAGCCAGAGAGAAGGGGGGGAAGTTGTTGCTGCCACAATTTAAAAACCCTTTTTAACTTGTGACAGACATCGGGGGAGAGCCCCCAGCCCAGCAGCTGAGGGAAGGGGCCCCGATGCAGAGACAGAGGGAGAGGCCGGGAAAGGGGAGAGAGATCCAGTGTCAGAGGGGGAGACAGGGCGGGTGGGAGCCAGGGGAGGCAGGGCGGGGCTTGCTAAGGGGAAGGAGAGAATTTTTTTGGTTTCTTTTTTTTTTCTTCTTGCCAGGAAAAAAAAAAAAAAAAAAAAAAAAAAACGGTCAACGAGAAAAAAACAATTCTGATGGAGGAAAAAATAAAACACAACACAAAAATCAAAGCCACCTGGAGAAAAAGAGCGTGTCCTGTTACAGTGACTGAGTGGACAGGGACCGCAACCACCACCCCATCCATCCTTTGGGGGCAATGTGAAGTGTAAGAAATGTGGATGGGCCTTAACGGAAACCTCCACACTGACTCAGAAAGGTACCCTCTCCAGTCCCCATCCTTCCAGCCTCATGTAGAGACAGCAGACTCCAAGAGAGAGCCGGGGCTCTGGGGGACCAAGGAAGCTGGAAGAAGGAAAGAGTTTATGGAAACTCTCGAGCAAAAGATGGTGGCGTGACTCCTTCACCATCTGGGATCATGGAATTGTGTGCCCTTAGACCACAAGGTCCAAAAAGGACAGCCAAGACCCCTGGGCAGGAGCCCAAGCTCTCTAAAACTGAAACACCTCATGCCTAAATGATTGTACAGGTCTCCCTTTCCTGGCCGGGTCCTTGCTGAGCTGATCCAAAAGCAGACTGAGGACAATTTAGCCCAGTGGGCAAGCCCTGGCAACCCTAATCTGAGGTAATCTTCCTTAGCCTGAGTCAGTCCAGTCTGAACAAGAACCCCAGACCCCAGAGAGGCTGACATCACCAGACCAGCCACGGAACTGATTCTCTGGAAGTCCTGAGATGAGCAGCTAGCCCTTCGAAACCCCAGGTCCCCACCTGACCACAACCCTACCTGCCAGCTGTGGGGTCTGGCCAAGGGGGTGGGCAGGAACAGCTCTGCTGTCAAAACTACCCCAGCTCCTGTGGCATGAAACACTGGCTGTTGGCATAGAAACTGGCGCCGTTATGGATTCATGGAGGCTAAAGAGGGATGCGCATCTCCAGGACAGAGCAAAGGCCAGGCTCCCAGGTGCCTACGAAGCAGTGGGGAGACTGAGGAGGCCGGAGAGGGGGTCCTGGGGAGCTCACAGCCAAATGGCCCCTGGTACCTCCCTCTCCACCTCAGTGTCTCAATCATTTATTTTTTTCACCTCTATGTCTGAGGCTAGCTTGAGGGAGGAGGCCACAGTCTCTGGGTCAGCGGCACCAGCGCAAAACCGTTCTCAGGAGGACAGTTTATTCGAGGCTGGTGAGGGCTCCGGCATTTAGGCGTCATTTATTCCTTGCTCCAAATATTCCCTACCTGCCACTCTCTCTTCCCTCAGAAAATCCCAGCATCTCCTATAGCTCAGGCCCCAGGCCTCGAACCCTTCTCCCACTGTGCCTGACAGCAGCCTTGTCCTAAGAGCTCATTCTTAGAAACCCAGGCTTCGACTGCCCTCAGTCCAGAGTCAAAGGCCCCATGGATTCACTTTCTTGTCCTCTGCTCCACTACCACCTACAGCCCCTCAGGCCTCACGACTGCTGGAGGAAGCCACACATCTACCCTCAAGACCCTTCCGCTGCCCAGCTCTCTGCCAGCCTCATTAGCATGCGGCACTCTCCCTCTGTCACCAAGGCAACCAGCTGCTCAGCTCCCTCAGGCGTGACAGCACCAGCCATCTTGGTGAGGGGAGACCCATTTCCTTCCTGTCTACTCCTGGCTCAGCTCTGGATGACTGGATGACCAAGTGATCCCTCCCTATAGTCGGCCTCCGCTCCTACCCCAATCTCCGGCTCACTCCTTGTCCTGGCCACTGTATCTCTCCATGTCTACCTGCGGCATCTGCTCCTCCTCCAACTCATCCCACAGTCTACAAGTGAGAAATGTCACTGCCAAAGGTCCTTTCTAGGGGACTGCATTTGGCTAGTCTGGGTCTCCTCCCTGCTTGTGAGAGATTAGAAAGAAGGAGAACGTGCTCAGAGTGCTGCAAAGTAGGATGCCTAGGTTCCTAGAGGAAGCTAGGCCTCAGGCCCAGCATCCCAGCATCCCAGCATCATGGACAAATGGAGAAGGGGAGACACAGAGGACCCCTAACACATCTGAAGAGGGACCTCACTGCTAGGGAGGAAGGCCTCACCTCCAACCCACGTCCTCACTTACAATCTCATCCTTGACTTTTGTACCCAGATCCCAGGACAACAGTCATGGAAAAGAAAAAGACAGCAAGATTAAGAGGCATAGACAGACATGCAGAGGGACACACAAAGGGTCATATTCTTGCCTACACACACACACACACACACAGCATCCCATACACACCCTGTACTAACGTTCAGGCCCACAGCTAAACCAGCCAGACGCCCCAGCACAGATCTTATTCCCGAGCTTGCCTTCCTGTCCTCACGCCCCTCCCCTTATCTGCTGCCCTCCGCCTTCTCCGGGCCTGGGCCTCCCCTGTCCCTGTCATCTCCCCACAGTTGGTGATGCTGCTGTTTGGTTTTGAATCTCACCTCTCCCTCCTCCCCCGTGCTCCTCCCCCTCGCTCCCTCCTTTCTCCTTCCAAGCTGCTCCAGTCCACTTTCTTCTCTGTCTTCCTCCATCTCTCCCTCTTCCGGAGGAGACATGACATCCAGAGCAGGTAAAAGTCAGACCGACACTAAATCTTATCTCCAGCCCTCAGCAGGCTGCATCCACGCAGACGTGCAGGCTCCCTCCTCTCTCACATGCAACGGAGGTGACACAGAGATGCACACACACAACCCCAGATGCTCTCCGGAGACTCATGGACACATGCCACTCCATGGAGAAGCCCAGCAGGCCCACGCAGACAGCCAAACCACATGAATGTGGGCACACACAGACACACAGATACAGACACCTGGGATCAGGGCACCTGAGGTCCCAAAGAGAAGAAAGAACACAGAGAGACAAGGCAAGCCATGGATACCCCAAGGAAAATGGGCTCCACACATACCCAGGCTTAGAGCCCTCACGCTTGCTCTTCCCAAGGATCCCATATCCTTGGTGTCTCCATGCTTCCCTAGAAGGGCCAGGCCCAGGGGTCTCAGAGTGTGCCCTAGCCACTGTCTTCTCGGGACAGAGAAATGTAGCACAGGACAGTGATCAGGATGTGACCCTCCCTCATAATAATCACTGTGATGACCTGCAAAATCAAGTGCAACCCAGCCCCAACTGTGACCACCCTGTCCTCAATCCGGGGTGGACTACACCCCAGAGAAGGAAAGGAAACAGAGAGAAGAGCAAAGCTAGAGGGGACATGTCCAAGAATGAGAGGATCCAGAGAATCTGGAGAAAGTCAGGGACAGAAAGAGAGGTCCACAGACAGACCCCTGGAGAAAGAGGCAAAGAGAAGAGAGCGAGAGAGAGAGCGAGAGAGCGAGAGCGAGAGAGAGAGAGAGAGAGAGAGAGAGAGAGAGAGAGAGAGAGAGAGAGAACCAGAACAGAAGGCAGGGAGAAAATGGACAGAGATCCAAGAGAAGCCCACTCCCACCCTTGCCCGGGGACTGGGTTAAACAAAGCTGCCCTCTTCCTCCCAGCCATGGGCAGCCAGAGCAGAGCAGGGGGTGCCCTGCCCACACACCCCAACCATGGGACAGACCCCGCCCTGCTGCCTTGACAACACTCGCACTGGCCTGAGTCCTGCAGCAGGGGCATGAGTTCTCTCCAGCACGGGCTCCAGGCCAGCAGCCAGCCCTGCCACCCGCTACTCCCTTCTATACATAGCCATTATATGCTTGCTTTTTTTTTTTCTTTTTGGTTTTTTGAGACAGGGTTTCACTGTGTAGTCCTGACTGTTCTAGAACTTGCTTTGTAGACCAAGCTGGCCCCAAACTCACAGAAATCCACCTGCCTCTGCCTCCCAGGTGCTGGGATTAAAGACGTGAGCCACCCCACCCAGCTCATTTATTATACACTTTCTAAACAGGGCAAAAGAGTGTCTACGCTCCTCACTTCTGGACACTTTCCACACTATCAGCTATCAGCTCTGACTATCCCCCCCACTCATGATCTCTTCCTTCCCCACCAGGAAGAAGGCTGGGAGCAGCATAGAGCAGCCTGGGCAAGGAGAAGGTCCTGCCCTGTACCCAGCAGCTTCCCAGTCAATAAACACAGAAACCTGGGAAGAAGACCCCAGACATCCTTCCCCCTGGGAACCCCACAAACAGGCAGGGAGCTGATACATGATAAACAGCACCACTTCAAATAGACCCCTCTAACGATCAAGGAGGCTCCACTCACCTTCCATAGGATGCTCCTCTATAGTCAGCCAAGTTCACAGAAGGGGAGCAGGAAGAGAAGAAAAAGGAGACCTGTTAGCAAATATGCCATGGACAGTTGCTTTAGGGACCAAGGGGTCCCAGGTCCCCAAGCCCACCAAGGCCCTGACATGAATAATCCAACCTAGAAACTCTGAAGCTCAGGGAGCAGCTTTGCTGGGGACTGGGCAGTGACCACACTGTCTCCTGAATGAGACCCCCCACCACCACCACAGAGTCAGTCAGTCTGGGAGGACTGAGAGGGATGTCTGCATTTTGCACTAGATCCTGTTATACCAGGAAACCGAGACCCAGAGCAGGGAGGGACATGACAGCCCAAGATCACGCAGAGACAGGAAGCGGCCTACAAGCAAAGCAGTGAACAGCCAGGAATCCCGACTGCCTGAGACAGGCTCCTCCCTTGCATTTATTCCACTGCAGCTCAGAGACAGATGGGAACATGCTCACACCAGAGACTGTCTCGCTGGGCTTGCCGAGACACACTTACGCTCAGTGGCACACTGACACACATAAGCACCACACGACCCACTCTCAAATTTAGCCCTCACACAACTCATACCTAAAGCCTTCTCACGCAAGCATCTGGCCACCCGCAGCCCCCTCTCCTCTCAGGAAAGAAAAGGCACCCACAGGTGTCAGAATGTGGCATGGGCAGGCCCTGGGTCTGATCCAAGAAAACACAATTCTGCACCAAGCTGCCTATCTGAGTCTCTCCCTCTATCTGCACCCTGACTACGAAAATGAGAGAGAGGGTCAACTGCACCCTCTCCTAAGCTCCTTCTAACCCTCGCTCTGCTGCTTTGATCAGGAGAAATGTCTTCACTCTTTGTATTTGTTTTTATATCTGAGTGTTTCACGGTCTTATTCTGTAGTCCAAACTGGCCTGGAATTTACTGTGTACTATGCAAACTCAGGACTATCTTCCTGCCTCTTTAGTGCTGGGATTGTAGGCATGCCCTACCACGTTCATTTTTAAGCACTGCTGGGAATTAAATTCAGAGCTTTATGCATGCTAAGCATTCTACCAAAGCTTTAAGCATTCTACCAGCTGAGCTGCATCCTTGACTCCAGAACGTGTTTGTTTATTTGTTTGTTTGCTTGTTTATTTCAAAATACTGGATAGGCCAGGTTGGCCTCAAAGACCTTACGTAGCCAAGGCTGGCCCCAATTGATCTGTCTGCTTCCACCTCCCAAATGGGTCAAAATGTCCTCTAAAGTGTTGGAAGAAGCAAAGGGCCTCTAAACGGATGTCACCTGAAGTTCAGTCAAAATCAGAGGGCCACACTGGAATACCTAGATCATGCCACACCCTATGGGCCATCAAGCCTCATGGATTAGGGCCTAGCCAGGACCTCCTGATGGAAATAGAGGGAAGGTGAATGGGAGCAGGTCCTTCAGCCATGCCAGAGCTCCTGAAGCAGGCTCGTAAGAGGACCAAGGTGCTCCCAACTGTAAACACTTGTCACATAGTCACTCACTGAAAGGCTGTTAGAAGCCAGAGGCAGAAGAGAGAAACTGCCCATCCACAAACACATAAACCCTCAAGGAAAGACACATACGCAGATCCTGAGCTAGACATGACTTCACACACATGTGTATATGCTATTTCCTCACTATGGGCACATTCCATGAGATTTGTTTGTGTATTCTTAGGGAGGGGCATTATAGTGCAAATGCTGATATTTATCATACTTCATATCACCCCTGTGATACACATGCAGAGATTTAGTGCAAATATTAACACCTGCACAGCAACCTAATACATGGTACTATTGATACATTCACCCACCACCCCCACACACCCCCAGTGAACACAGCTGCCTTGCTACCTACCCATCTCATTATTTATCCACCACACCCACTATCCTCCATGTTACAAATATGTTCAATACACAACAGAGAGGCTTTTGCCTCACAACTACACCCCCAAAACTGTATAGACCATGATTTTCCTGAAGCTACTGAGCCTCATCACAGTCATGCGGGAGCTGTCCTGAGATAATCTCCCTTCAATGAGTCTTTTCACCCTGCACTTTACATCTGCACACACCTGAGTGCCTCAACCACATCTCAGGCCTACAGCAGACTATCTGTCTACTGCATGTTTATTTATCTGCTGCAGTGTATATCTATCTACTGCAGTGTATATCTACTGTGTGTATATATATAGTTCCTTGCAGGACTTCACCAAGGAAAGTCTAGTCTTCTCAGGTCCCTTCCAGCCTGACCACACCCTCTTCAGTCTCCTGGCCTGCAACAATTCAGGCTCTAGCCACACCCAGCCTCTTTCATTCCCCTAATAGGCCACATTCTAACTACTCTTCCCAACAGAGAGAGAGAGAGAGAGAGAGAGAGAGAGAGACAGAGAGAGAGAGAGAGAGAGAGAGAGAGAGAGAGAGAGCTGTCTGAGAAAGCCAATGGTTTTTCTGAAGACCTGTCTGTGCCAATACCTGTACATTCTGAAACCAGGGAGAGCAGCCGTGTCCTCTTCTGGGCAGCTCTGTGATGCACATTGTCTTACTCGTACCCTTGTTAAAGCTACATTGTAACTGTAATTTCAAGTTGGCTTCCTGAAGGGACTGCAAAACTGTGCAAGAGACGAAACAGTGTCTCATTCCCCTCTCTCCTGCCAGCTGCTTGCTTAGCTCGGGACTTGTAAAAGACATCACTACGTTTGTTGAGTGAACAATACAATAGCAGTTCTTGTGTTCTGAGAACTAAAGTAGGCCTGGTTCCTATTGGGTGCTGTTTCCTGTACCCACCACTACTATTATAACCCTCGAATACAAATGACTGTTCCACTCTGTTAGAGATGAGGAAACCAAGTGTCCAAAAGCAGAGGCAAGCCTGGCTCCTTGGTTCATGCCCACAACTGAGAGGCCCAGAGTTTAGATCCCTAGAAGCCACATAAAAGGCAGGTGAGCATGGTGGCCCACCTATAATCCTAAAGCAGAGGAGGAGTTAAAGACAGAGAATCCCCAGGGCAAACTGGCTAGCCAGACTATCCAAAATGGGGAGTTTCTAGTTCAGAGAAAGACCCTGATTCAGTGTGTAAGGTAGAGAGCGATTGAGGCAGACACACAAGGTCGATGTTACACACACAGAGACATGAACACCACACATATGTACACAGAGAAATGCAGAAGCAACTTCTCTCAGGCCACATCTGGGTGGCAGACAATCATATTTGAGTCTGGAGACCAAGCAAGATGGCTACCTAGGTAAAGGTACTTGTGATGCAAACCTGGCCACCTGAGTCCCGTCCCTGGAACCATACACAGAGGAGAAAACTAACTCCACATGGCTGTCCGCTGATGTCCATGAGCAGCATGACACACACATGTCATACATACAGTCCCCAGCATACATCATGACAAACACATGCACACACAGTGATAATACATTTTAATAAAATCTTAGAGGCTGAGAGATGGTTCAGCAGTTAAAAGTACTTTTTTCCCTTCCAGAGAGCTGAGTTCACTTCCCAGCACCCACATGGTGCTCACAACTAGGTATAACTCTAGTTCCAAGGGACCCAACACCCTCTTCCAGCCTCTGGGGGTATTGGGCCTGCATGTGGTACACAGACATACATACAGACAAAACATTCATATACATAAAATAAAAATGAATGCATGTTTAAATTTTTAAGATTTACTGGGGCTGGAGAGATGGCTCAGCAGTTAAGAGCACTGTCTGCTCTTCCGGAGGACCCAGGTTCGATTCCCAGCACCCACATGGCAACTATCAACTGTCTGTAGTTCCAGTTCCAGGCAAAACACCAAGGCAAATAAATAAATAAATAAAAGTGTTTAAAAAAATTTACTTATTTATTATGTATACAGTATACAGAAGAGGGCACCATGTGGTTGCTGGGAATTGAACTCAGGACCTCTGGAAGAACAGTCAGTGCTCTCAACCTCTGAGCCATCTCTCCAGCCCTATGTTTAAAAGTTTTTAAATTGTTTAATCCAAGGCTGAGCATGGTGGCACATGTCTTTAATCCCAGTATTTAGGAGGCAGAGACAAGCAAATCTCTGTGAGTATGAGGCCAGCCTGGTCTACAAAGTGAGTTCCAGGACAGCCAGGGTTATAGAGAGAGAGCCAGTCTCAAAAACAAAAATAAAATTTAATCTAAATCTCTTTTGCTTTAAGGCCTCCAGTGGGGGCTGAGGATACGGCTCAGTTGGTAGACTACTTGTCTGCATAACTAGGCATGACTAGGCAGGGTGGGGTATTCCAGCCCTCAGAAGGCAGAAACAGGAGGATAGGAAATTCAAGCTCATGCTCAACTATATAGATCATCTGTGAGGTCTGTATAAATTACAAAACAAAACCAGATCCATCCTGCTTCTCCCAGCCTCAATCTGACTCAATACATCCTGAGAAGCACACTCTAAACCTAAGAGTCAAAACTGCTAGAGGCTTCCAGAATGTTAATCTACACTATATCTTATTTCCCTCAAAACACAACCAATCCCGCTGCCTCACCATGCCGAGAACACCAGTTCTCTCATCCCCACACTGCCCCTCTTTCTCCATCATGGAAGCTCCCTCTGACTCAGTCATCCTTTGAGGTCTAGTCTTGTGCCTCCTTCTCCCTAAGGCTCCCTGGCCACTGGGGTAAAGAACCACAGTAAACTTGTTGGTCACTGGGAAGGGTACTGAGAGCATCTGTTTTCCATGGCTCAGCCCAGGGTTTCCCAGGTTCACACGGCTAGCAGGTACACGGCTGGGACTCAAAGCTGCCAGTCCAAGCAATCACTCTGTGGTCTTTCCCTGGGAACACTCAGATCAGCTCTGCATCACTCCCCAGAGAGATGCAGCCCTTCCGCCTTGCATCCCTTTCTCCCCTGGAAGCATCAGGACCACAGGCCCTTGAAGCCATTGCTGACAGGAGAATGTCACATTTCTGACCTAATCCTAACTTGAATGTACATGTGTACTTGATGACCTGGCAGAGGACAGAGACAGAGTCTGGGATAGCACTGTCTGACCTAACGTGAACTCCAAATCCCAGCAGATTTTTATCAAAGGTAGTGATGAAGACAGGAAGAGTGAGTGTTGAGAGGGAGCAATGAAAACCACGCTCTGAGACCTCAAAAATACAACAGCACAGGAAGAGCCGCATCTACGGAAGAAACCATGTGAGTCTGGGTGACAGCTGGGGTAACTCCTGACCTCCTGAGTCCTCAGAGTGGAAGCTCAGAAAGGCAGAGAAGTATGGTAGTATTTCCCATTGAAACGTTCTCAGCCTTGGTGAGTTTTGTGCTTCAATGTGATGTTCTGGCTCCAGGATGAGTTCCTTCCCAGGAGCTCAGAGCACAGGTTCTCTGTGCCCCTCAGGCTCCTCTCTAAGACAGTCCAGCAGACCCAAAAACATATGTGTGCCTCCACACCTGGCTTGAGGAAGAAGCTGTGGCCCTGGGATCTGAAGTAGTTACTAGTTTGTGATGGAATATTTCCCCTAAGAAGCTCCAAACAACATAGGACCAGAAAGATACATCGCTCAGCAATTAAGAGCACTGGTTATTCTTCCAGAGACCCAGGTTCAGTTCCCACAAAGTGGCTCTCAACCACCTGTAACTCCAGTTCCAGGGAATCCAACACCCTCTTCTGGCCTTCTAGGACACTGCGCCAGTGTGGTTCACAGACATACATGCAGCTAAAACATCCATACACAGTCAGACATGGTGGCAATGCCTTTAGTTCCATCACTCTCTGTGAGTCCCAGGCCAGCCTGGTCTACATAGTGAGTCCCAGGCCAGCCTGGTCTACATAGTGAGTTCCAGGACATTCAGGGATACATGGAGAGACTCTGTCTCAAATAAATAAAAAATAAATAAAAATTTCCTGCACACACACACTGCCCAGTGACGAACTAGTGAAATTATGAGCTAAAATAAACCATTTCTCCTCTAAGCTGCTTTCTGTCAGAGCATTTTATCAGAACAGGAATGAACACACTTGGATAGCTGTGTCTAAGGAAGGCCCAAGGCCACTCCAACCCCGCACAGGCATGATCTGCTGTCCCAAACCCAATCTTCTTCGGGACGCTCACCCTTCCTCATCTCTCTACTATCCTTCCAACCATGCACAAAAGAAACTTCTTGTCCTCCTTCCTCACCACAACCCAAAGACAGCAATCTCTCCCAGTGTTGGTCACAGCTGCTGTCACCCTTTGGGCTATTCCAAAACAACCAAAGTTCAGGACTGGACACATCTCAGTCAGTAAAGTGCTTGTCTCACAAACCAAAGACTTGAGTTCAAATCCCCAGGACTCAGGTAAAAGTGCAGGTGTATACCTGGCATACCTTTGTGATCTTGGTACTGGAAAGGGAGGCAGAGATAGGCAGATTTCTGGGGCTCACTAGCCTAATTTAATCAACAAATTCTAGACCAGAGAGAGAGTGTGCCTCAAAGAATAACAAGGCACTTGAGCAATGATACTAGAGGGTATCCTGGGGCCCACATGCATATATGTGCACATACACTCACACATGTGCACATAGACACATCTACAAGTAAAAATGATTAAAATCCCTCATTTAAACTATCTTCTGGGCTGGAGGGATAGCTCAGCCGTTAAAGGCTTGGCTCACAACCATAAACTATCTTCTAGCTGATTTCCCTATCATCTAACCGCCGTATAGAATCCCTTAACGCCTCACTCCTGCTCCCTAGACACAGTTCTTATCTGCACCACATACCTGATGAACCCTCTGTGTGTCTGTGTGTGCACCATAGTCAGTTCACATGGGCTGAATGTCATAGGAATGAATGATTTACCAGATGCCCAAACCCTCGCCTCAGTTTCTCCTGCCACAAATTCTATTCTTAGCTCCAGGGAGGGTGCCCCTCCACACATTCTCTCCCTTCCCACCTCATTCACAGACGCCCTTCTGCCTGGCTCAGTCTCCCCTGAGCATGCTAATCAGTGTTCAAACCAGTCCCAAATAACATCCACAACCCCATTACCAGTCCTCTAAACTTGTAACTCTTCCCTTCCCTGAGACTCCAAGGGCAACATGGAATTTAGCTCACTAGTACCTGTGCTAAACCCTGGGTTTAATCCCTAATACTGATAAAATAAAAATTCTTAAATTTCTACTCCCACTAATTATATGCCACTCATATATACCTTCACACACACACACACACACACACACACACACACACACACACACACGCATACACACGCACACAAAGAGAGAGAGAGAATAAATAAATACAAATATAGTAAATCTATTTAGAGTCTGTTGCAGTGGGATTATGTATTACATTTTAAATAATTGTCCTGCCTATGGGTTTAATAAAAAGCTGATTGGCTGAAGGCAGACAGGAAATGTGGGCAGAGCTACCAGACTGGGAAAATCTCAGAGCAGAGCAGACATGCCAGACAGATGTCACAGTGTCACTGGAGCTGCCAGGAGATGCAGAGGAAATGCTGCTGAGAAAAGGCACCAAGCCATGTGGCTGAACAAGATGGTTCAGATGAAGGAGTTAGCAAGTTATATGCCTGGGCCCTAGATCAAAAAGCATAAATAATACAAGCGTCTGTGTGATTCTGTAGGACTGTGGGTCTGAACCTTGAGGCTAGACCGGAAAGTCCGAACCAAATTTGAACTGAGGTCATCAACCATAATGGCAAGCACCTTTACCTCTAGAGCCATCATGCTGACAGTGTTTTTGTTTATTAACACCATCTCTCACTACATTACTCAGGCTGGTCAGGAACTTGCTATGTAGTCAAAGTTGGCTTCACATTTGTAGTGTTTCTCCTGCTGTGTACCCCCACCCACAAGTGCTGGTAATGCCGCCATTCCTGGATAGCAGTCTATCATTTAATCACTGTACCACTGTGCCTGCCATATCTCTAGACAGGTGCCACACTGTGTATTATGCTTTGAGATTTTTGTTTACTTACTGCTCTTGGGGCTTAAATATTCTTTTTAAGTTATCTACTTTTATTTATGTGTACATATCTGCATAAGTTTATGTGCACTATATGTGTGTGCAAGTGTCCATGGAGGCCAGAAGCATTCGATCCCCTAGAACTGGAGTTACAGGGGGTTGTGAGCTGCTATGTGGGTGCTGGGAGCCAAACCTAGGTCCTCTGCAAGAGTAGATGTTCTCTGCTGAACCATCTCTCCAGCGCCAGGCTGAGCAGTCTTTCTTACCTGAAATGTTTGGGACTGGATGTATTTCTTTTTAATATTTATTTATTTGTTATGCATACGGTATACAGAAGAGGGTACCAGATCTCATTATAGATGGTTGTGAGCCACCATGTGGTTGCTGGGAATTGAACTCAGGACCTCTGGAAGAACAATCAGCGCTCTTAACCTCTGAGCCATCTCTCCAGCCCGGGACTGGATGTATTTCAAATATTAGATTTCTTTTAAAATTCTGGGATGGCTAAATATATATGATGAGATATCTTGGAGATGAGATCTGAGTCTAAATTCACTTGTTTTACATATACTATGCATATAGCCAGCAATTGATTTAATACAGTGTTTTCACTACATCTATATTTTTTATGTGAATTGGTGTTTTGCCTGCATGTGTAACTGAGTAAGGGTGTCAGATCTTGGAACTACAGACAGTTGTTAGCTGCCATGTGGATGCTGGGAATCAGACTCAGGTCCTCCAGAAGAACAGTCAGTGCTGTTAACCGCTGAGCCATCTCTCCAGCCTGCACCCATTGTTTTTACCCTTTAGTCCATCAAATGAGGTTGGTGGGGAAGAGTCCTCTGTGACTTCCTGCCAGTACCCTCAACATCTCATCTTTCAGAGCATCTTGAGATTGCAGGACTGAAGATGCTTAGCCTGTACTTGCTATGCATTTTCTCTGTGCCACATGCCACTCTCTGGACTTCATATGAACTAACTGGGACTGTTATTACACCATCTCACAGACAGGCAGAAACACAGGTGCTCAAGTCTGAAATCACTGGCCAAGAGGCCTGAATACAGACTCTCTTAACCATCCACTGGCTGACTTTCAATCTACTTCCTCAACTAAACTTCCAACTCCTGAAGCACACAGCTCTTCTTCCTCACTTCTGACCTCCCCATAGGCCCCAGCACACTACAAAGGGGCCTTGATCACCAACTGTTGGATTAAATTGCCAGCAAACCAAGGACACAGAGTGTCCATCTCTCAGCAGTGTACACTGACGGTCCTTTTCCTTTGTCTCCTGAGTGAGGTACACACCTGATTCCATCTGGGGTCTCCTACAGCCTGCCACCATACCCTTCTTCCTTGGTCACTTTCTGGCTCTTCTCCACACACAAAGATGACATGAGAAAGTACAGATGGATAAACCTTGGCAAAACATTCGTCTACACTACCCCAACTTTGTCACACAGTCAGCAGCAGGGACACAGATGCTCAGCCACTCTTCCTCAGCTCTGTCAGCATTTACATGCAGCCAGATGCCCCGGGGAAAGCAAGCAGCAAATATTATGGCACATTGCTTCTTATGTTGGTTGGTAAGCCCAGACCCCAGGAAATTACAGGAGATATTCCAAAAGATTCACAAATCCATATGTATATCAAACATCTCAAGGCAAATTGGTACATCTTGCCTATAAAGCTAAAACTATTTTTCCTAATGTATATTTTATTAACCACAATGGTGAATACAACATCAAAGTCTTCTAAAAGCTTTTCTGAATTCATGAGAGCTTTGAGTCATTTGTTTTCCCAATAAACACATATAAAAAATAATAACTAACTCTTTGGAAGGTTGTACTGTGAATTACTGACTTTTAAAAATGTCCTTGACTTCAGACAAAGTTGGAAACCACTGAAAGCAGGTAATAATGGAGTGGCTGTGGTTCCACAGAAGGCCAAGAAGTCTCTGAGATTGCACAGAGGTCTCCCGGGTCTTCCTGCTCTACCTCACTAACAGTAGGAGGCCATGCTCTTCCTTCTCGGGTGGATAAGAACATACTACAAAGAATAGAGGGCTGGAGAGATGGCTCAGCGGTTAACAGCACTGACTGTTCTTCCAGAGGACCTGAGTTCAATTCCCAGCATCCACATGGCAGCTAACAACTGTCTGTAATTCCAAGATCTGACACCTTACACAGTTATACATGCAGAAAAAACACCAATTCACATAAAATTTAAAAAATAAATATTTTTTTAAAAAAAAAGAAAGAAAGAACAGAAGAATGTCTTGGTGATAAAGATGTTTGTTGTCAAACCTGGGTGACCTGAGTTCAATCCCTGAGACCTAAATCACGGAAGAATAGAGACAACTCCGGGAGGCTGTGTTCTGACCTCCAAAAGTGAACCCACGAGTGACCATGCACAAGAAATGGATAAATAAATAAGTAAAGGGAGATGGTACAGTGTTAGGAGTATTTCGTGCTCTTCCAGAAGACCCAGCCTCACTCACGACCTTGGTACTCAAGCTCTAGAGGGTCTGACATACTCGGTGGTCTCCAGAGGCACCAGGCATGTATGTGGTGCACATACATACATGCACTCGGGCACTCAAACATGCACATCTGAGATAACGATGCTTGCCGCCCAAGCCTGATGATGTGAGCTTAACCTCCAGGACTCATGGGAGAGTGGAAAGGAGAGAATCAACTCCACAAAGCTGTTCCCTGGCCTTCATAAATGTGCTGTGCTTTATGTGCACCTGGACAGATACACACACCCACTAGTGATAAATAAAATTTTAATTTTTTAAAAAAGCAGACTCTGGGGTTGGAGAAGTGGCTCAGAGGTTAAGAGCACTGGCTGCTCTACCAGAGGACCTGAGTCAGTTCTCAGCAACCACATGGTGGCTCACAACCATCTATAATGACATCTGGCGCTTCTGACATGCAGGTAGGACACTGTATATATAATAAATAAAAATAAAATTTAAAAAAGTAAATTCTGCTAGATGTTGTTGATGACACCCCTGGAGGTGTCTTGGAGGAGAGCCTGACAGGGTGGCACACAGCTACAATCAATTCTTGGGAGACAAGCACTTGGGAGACTGAAGTATCATTGTGAGTTTGAAGACAACCTGGGCTATATAGCAAGAATGCCTCAAACACACACAAACACACACACGAGCAAGGACATAGGAATGTGCTAGAAGTGAAAGGCACTGCTTATTACAAAAGCTGCTCAGGACTGGGAGGTGGTGGTGCTCACCTTTAATCCCTGCATTCAGGAGGCAGAGGCAGGCAGATCTCTGTGAGGTTGAGGCTAGACTGATCAACAGAGTTAGTTCCACACAGACAAACCCTGTCTCAGGGGCTGGGGGTGGAGGGCTTCTTAGAGACTCAGAAACAAGCAAACACAAGGAAAATATGGCAGGAGGTAGAAAGAGGCGTGGGGGGGTTAGCTTCAGGTGCAAATAAAGTCTTCCACCCCATGATCCCACAACAAAACATGCACATGCGTGTTTTCAAGAACACATATGGCTTAACTTCAAGCCTTCATTCTCTCAAATACTTATTAATATCCTTCCATTCATTCCCAAGTCTTAATCAAACACCCACTAGCTGCTGAGTACTATATTAGGTGCGGGAACACAGACACATCCTGCCCTTTATCAGACAAAGCACCTCTCTCTCTCTTTCTCTCTCTCTCAACAGATCACACACAGAGATATCTACATGCCACATCCACACAGGAACTCCTGCCTCTGCTAGCTGTCACACACACTGGGTCAGATGCACATAGCCATCTCTCTCTGCTCAGCGGATCCAAACATTAATTTGACTTTAGCACACCCAGTCAATAAAACCATCATCCCTCTCGCACACAAACACTTGAACACATCTTAGACATCATCATACAACCAACTTTAGGGGCACACATAGTTCACAGAGGCTTCTGGCTGATAGATGCTTTCAGAGAATGTGAAGATGGCTCTGAATGCAATTCTCATATAGCTAGGCCTCATTCTATCACAATGGGACCATAACCTTTCCATGGCTCAAATTTCCCCTCCTTTAAATTAGAGGATGGTTCATCCTGTTTTCTTAGGAAGGCTGGTGGGGGCAGGGGGCGGTCATAGAACCTGGAGAATAAATTTGAGGTTCTGGAAATTTCTCAAATGTCTTTCTGAAGTCTCTCAGTAAAGCAGACACAGGGGAACCCACACGTGGGCACAAACTCTTCCAGCTGTATTGTAGTCACTCTGCTAGGCACTGGTCTCCAGGAAGAACAATGCAAACAGACCCATTCACACCACACATGTGCACCCAAAACACACAGGCAGATTCTGCACACAGTTTCACAGTTTAGGGAGCGCCTGAGCTCCTTGGAGAAAAGGCGAGAAGGTGTCATGTTAATACGCTAAGTTCCTAAAGATGTATCTCGCAACACAGTCCAATAAAACAATCCCAAACCCTTGGGGTTTCTACTTGCTTGCTTATTTGTCTTGAGACAGAGTCTAGTGTAGCCCAGGCTGTCCTCAAATTCACTATGTAGCTGAGAATGACCTTACGCTCCTGTCTCCACTTCTCAAATGCTGGGATTATGTCTGTGTGCTTCTTCCTGTTCATCTAGCATCATTACAGATATTCAGTCAAAATGCTGAAGAACAGACGCCCATACACAGAGCTGTATCTGCGGACTTGGCTCCTCCAGAGGCTGACCACATGCACACAGCTTTGGGGACACCATCCCTAGGATCACACTAGTTTGTGGGCACACACTCCCTCAAAGACTCCGTCTCCGTGAAGATGCACACACGTGCACACACACACACAATTGCAAAGCAGCCCTCGAGCAAGTAGAGACAAAAACAAATGCTACTGCACACACCCGCTGGGCATCCCCAGATCAATCCTCTGACCACTCAGTCACACCAAAATAAAAGCGGCTCCTTCCTTCATCCCTCTAAAGCACAGCCTAGCTGCCCTCTATCCAATCTCCTTTCTTTCTCCAGTCAATGGGCTCAGCCAGACACACCTCTCCTACAAACTGGGGCGCTGGCAGAGCCCCAACATCCTTCCAAGGCCCATTCCAAATTCTGTTCCACCTCCTAGCTTTATGTAGCGCTATGATCGCCATCCAACCCCAAGCTGGAAAGAGCTTCCGTGTTGGAAACACAAGTCTCGCCTTCCAGTCTCGCACCTAGCAGAGACTGCCTGCCCAACTGGGACCTCTCCCACAGCATCTCAGGCCCGCCACCAACCCAGCCTTAAGCCTCACAAGTTCCCACCCAGAACAGGTCCCACCCCTTATCTCACAGGTCCTCTCACAGGCAAGGCCTGCGCAGGCCCCACCCACAAGACCTCACCATCCATTCACAGGCCCCAGGCCACCAGCCCCTTCTGGACCACAGGTCGCCAAAACGCTCACCCTGGCCACGCCCCAAGCCACGCCCACACTATTAGCCTCCAGGTTTATCCTAGAGCAGCACGGATCTCACGCGTTTGCGACCGCTCCCCAGGCCCTAACCCGGGGGCTGCCACACAACCACGGACGGCTGAGCGCGCTCTCCCTCGGCCTCCCGCCCCAACACAGGCCAGCAGGCCCCGGCCCGCGCACCTCTCCATCTCGCTCCCGCGCTAAGACTCACCTTCACTGCAGAACTTGCCGCCGAAGCCAGTATGGCTGCAATCGCAGCCCACCTCGCCGGGGGCTAGCACGGTACAGAGGCCGCCGTTGGCGCAGGGATTGCGCGCGGGAGAGCACAGAGGGTCGGCAGCCGCGCCGCGCAGGCCCTGGCTGCCTAGCAGAGCCGGTGGCCGTTCGCCCAGCTTCAGATTGGCCAGGAGACCGCGGAAAGGCGGCTCGTACTTGACGGTGCTGAGAGTGAGCGCAGATAGGCGCACGTCGGGTGGGATGCCACCTACGAACAGATCGCTGGCCACCTGCATCTCGCGCCTCTTGGAGCGCACCTCGGCAGCCCGGGCCTCGCCGTCCACCGCCAGCGCCGTGCGCCGCGCGTCGCGGGTCAGCAGCACCATGTGCCAGCGGTCGTCGGCCACCGGCGTGTCCAGCTGCAGCGTGGCAGGCTCGGCGCAGGACAGCGTGAAGCGCAGCCGCAGACGCCCGTCCACCAGTAGCAGCTCCAGGAAGTCACAGTCGCCACCGTCGTCCAGGTAGAGCAGCAGCGCGCGGGTGGCGTTAGTGCGCAGGCTGAAGCTGAGCTCGCCACTGCTCGCCGCGCCCGCCCAGCGCGCGTAACGAGCCCACTGCCCGGGGCCGCCGCCGAACTCCAGGCCACGGACATCCGCCACCAGCACCAGCACCAGCAACAACAACGGCGGCAACTGGGGTGGCGGTCGCCACCGACTCCCGAGCGCCATGCCTCCGGCGGCCCCGACGCCGCCCGGCCCCCGGCCCCGCTCAGGCTTCAGAGCCGCTGGCGCATGGGGCGGGGAGGGGGCCGGGCGCCCCTCGCGCGGAGCGGGGCTCCCTCGCCGACTCACAGTGCCATGGACCCAGCCGCCGGGGCTCACGTACCCAGGTCCCCGGAAGGCAACGGCGGCGGTGGTGGTGGAGCCCCTCCCCCGCTGCGGGCTCGGATGGAAGGTGGGGGAGGGACGCCTGCAGGGAAACGGAGAAGAAAGGTTTAATCTAGGGTTCAGAATCAAGGAGTGTCGTTGGTGTCTGGCTCCCCACCTCAAACTAGGAGGTGACTTTCTGTTTTCTTTCAGCACTTTTCTGTTTGCTTTTTGGAAATAGTCTCACCTAGTCCTGGCTGCCCCCCACTCCTATTCCTTATGTAGCAGAAGATGCCCTGGAACTCCTGATAACCTCCCGCCTCCAACTCTCTCAAGGGCTGGGATTACAGGTCTAATCCAGCATGGCCAGCTCCCTTGGGGGTCTTCAATTGGCCTTGACATGCAGAGGTTCTCCAAAGTAAGAGATGTTATCATGCTTGAAAGTGCTGGGGGGCTAACGGTTGGAATGAGTACTCACTGGGGGGTATTAGTGGTTTGAGGTGTGGACTGGCGAAGGGGCGACACTATGGCGTCTATATGAAATCCAGTGGAGTAGCCCTCACCCTAACCCTCTCAAAAGTCTAAGAATCAGGACCAGTTCCTGGAGGAGGCGGTGCTTATTGCTGTCCTCCTAAAGTCAACCCCAGCCACTTATCTGAGCAGCTTAACCTCTGGACCTGGTTCCCACGTTCAGGGATAAGTCTCTCTCATCAGCTCTTGATGTTGGATAATGAAGTTGCTAAATAATTCATTGGGATTAATTAAATGCCAATTCGTCAATGGTTCCACGGGGTTACGAGACTGGAAAGGGGCAAGGGAGAGAAGCCAGCCAGCACCCAGGTATCCTCACCCCAAGCCCTTACCCATCCATCCGTGAGCATAGTCATCCACCTCTGTGCCTTCATTTTTCCCTTAAGTCACACTAAGTCCTTTCTAAACTCCCAACCTTACTTGGTGGCCACTGACACAGGCTCAGTTTCCACTTGTCTAGGTCTTTCTGAATAAGGGTGAGTCACCCTCAGTCTCCCTCCAGATCCAGGTCCTCAGCCACAGGATTGGTCCCAGTACCTGGGGTTCTCCTCAATACTCCGCTCTTCCAGGCCCCCCACCCAGGGCTGGGGAAGCTACCGGGAGGCAGGCAGGTTCGTTTGCATAAAATTGCCTTTCTGAAATGATTACCCTTGTAACGGGCTGTCAGAGAGCAATTTATACCCCACGACAGGGAGGGGAATTTGCATCTCGTTAAACTCCAAGCCGTAATTATTTATATCCAACAACCCTCCTGAATATTGCATTGATTTTATTTTGGGGAGGGAGGGTGGGAAGGAGGGAGAGAAGGAGGTGATGGGAAAGAAGTCTGGGAGAGAAGCAGGGAGGGGCCAGGCTTTCAGAGGAGCTGAGGACAGGTGGAGAAGAGGAAGAAGACAGAGCAGCTCATGAAAAGTGGTGGAGACAGAGGAGGAATGGCAAGAGAGGGGGCAGTGGGAAGAAAAATAGGTTGAGAAAATCAAATTCCCAATTCAAATGGCATTTGTCATAACCCAGGATCCAGGCCATTTTACAAATGTTGTTTTACTTAGGCAGGCAAAGCCTTCCATTATTGCTGTTCAGCCTTGGGGAAGCCCAGATAGAGGAGTCTAGGGACTTGGCCAAGGTCACACAGACAGCCAACAGCACACTAGGGCTTCAAGTCCAAGTCTGTCCAATTCCAGTGTGCCCGTGATAGAGGCACAGAGCAGGACAGCCACGGGCTAGCTCCCAAAAGTGACAAGAGCAGCTTAGGGGCCAGGGTGGGTGGGGACTAAAGAACTATAAGAGAGGAAATGAGATCTAAAAAGCAGCCAAGACTGCACGAGAGAGCCACAGTGAGGAATGAGCAGAGGCTGACGGGAGGGCAGGGTGGCTGGAATGACCCATGTTCGTTAGAAAGAGCAGAGAGGGCTCTGAAACCCCCACCAGTGGCTAGGGAAGCGTCTGGAATACAGCTGCATGGCTGATTTCCCTTCTCAGCTCTCTCTTTCTGCTTCTGGCTGCTGACTACCACGGTGGTGGGAGGAGACCAAAGTATCCTGCCCAGCACCACCCCGCAAAGGGCTGCCCCTTCCCAGTCAGGGAGAAGATAGCCAAGCCTGCAGCCCCATTTCCCTGCAAACGCTGCCAGTTATATATAGCGTGCCTCTGCTTCTCCTCATTGGGTAATGGGGATAATTAGTATGCGCTGGCTAATTAGCCAATCAAATTAAATGCAGCACCTGCTCCCAGCCTGATTGACGCCCTCACCCCCCACACATACACATGTACCCCCCAGACCAGGGCAGAGGCAAGGGACCCTGAAGCTAGAGAATCAAAAGAGCCAAAGCTCCCTTTCTCCAAAATGGGCAGACAGATACCCCCAGCAGAGGCCAACCCTGGTGTCCAAAAGACTGACCGTCCCTCGTCTTCCCCTACCCTCCTCCTCCTCCTCCAGGGTCTCAGTCTCTGTCTGGCCCTGCCTTGCCTCTGTCTGCTTCTTTCCTAGCCCCCACCCCCACCTCCGGACACTATTTTGGGGAGAGAATTAATTAGCTATTGATTTTCAGTGGTGGAGGGAATGAGATTGTGTGCTGCTGTCCACTCACACACCCCAGCTTGGGGGAGGGGTGTCTTTCCTCTGCCCACTCCGCCACAGTCCCCTGTCATGCTCACAGCCCTGAGCCCCAGCCCTCTAGAGAAGTAGCAAAGGAAAAGCCTAAGAAAGGTGTCTTATTCTGTCTGTCCTGTCAAGAAGTCAAAGGAGGGTGGATGGACAGAGTAGGGGAAGATTTCAGAGGCTGGCTGGGGGGTGGGGGGTGGAGCAGAATGGTTGAGAGATCAAAAAGGGGGAAGTCCAGCTAGCCTGGATGTACAGGGAGAACAGAGAAGGGCAGGTGCAGGGGTCTGTCTGGAGGCAGCTGCTGGGGAGCGGCTGGCTTTGCGCATCCTCTAGAGAGGGTGAGGGCAGGGTCCCTCCATGTTCATTGTCCATTCTCCTCACAGCTCTGCAGTAGAGACCTGACTCTGCACCAGGGTCAACCAAAGGGAAGCCCAGCCCTCCTGGAGTCCTCTCTGGGGACTCAGGGACCCTGGGGACAGCTTCAGGCTTGCTAGGAGGCAGAAACAGCCCCAAGAGAGCTAAGCAGACACCTGGGTCCTTTCCACTCCACCTCATCCCATAGTGCCTGGGACACCTGCTACTCTAGGCCACTGCCTACAGTCTTCCCTTCCAAAGGACCTGGCTCCTGCTGGCTCCCCCTCCAAACATCTCTGCTCCTCGAGTACAGGAGCTCCTGGATGTGACAGTCCTCCTCAGGCCTAAGTAGCAGCCTAGGCTCCAGAGAGCGACTCTATTGCCATGCACAACTACATGGAGGTAAAGGTGTTGAGGGAGATGTGTAGAGCAAGGTCCCTCCCCTGGGCTTTGTGCCCACAGTATCCAGGCACTGTCCCCCAAGATACATGCTTTTTCTCCAGTGCAGGGACACTGGCCAAAGTAGCCCCCAGGGACTCCTGCCTACTTATGGATGTCAAGGCAGTACACCCTGCCAGTTCCTTCTGGCCACAGGCCACTGCTCCTCTGGGGAGTTGACCTTTCCCACAGCATCACAAGATTCAGCATCCTGTCATCCCCTTACCCACAGATAGACTCAGGCAAGTGGTGTGGTGCAGGAGGAGCTGAGATGGGGTGATTTGGATGTCCTTGGGGCCTCTGTCTACTCTCTCCCTTCTGTCCTTCCCTAATGACAACACTCTCTGGTCCTCTTGAGCCACAGCCAGCCTTGTGCCACTATGGCATGTGAATGCCATTTCTGGGCTCTACATTCTGTAAGGTGCCAGGTTGGTACCACTCTATACCTCTCCCTGGCCCTAAGAAGCAGTGCCATCACCCACTGTCACAAACAAGACAACAAATGGAAGGCAGGATCTCTGGCACAGAGGTAGTCTACTGGTTCTAGACTCGGTGTCATCCTTCCGTCTTGCATTACCTACAGGCCACTAGGTGGTACCTGAGGCCCCAGGCCCACCTGCCTTTATTCTGGCCTTTGCTGTGCAAAGACTCCAAACTCCCCTCAAGGCTAAACCATTTGTGGCATCCTTTTCCTCTTTTCCCCAGAGCTGTAGAGAGGAGCAGACACTGGACTGGAAAGACAGCTCAACAGTTAACAGAGGAGCGCTGTCTGGCATTGACACAGAACACAAGACTCAGGCAGACTCCACTAGCCCCTTATTCTAAATACCACCCCCACCCACCCATCCTGACCGACTGGGCTTTCCTGCCTGGGTTCCATAATTCCCAGTGCACTCTGAGCAAAACGGATGCCAGTTCCATGCCCATCCTGGCTAGCAGCCTTCTCACAGCATCCATTCAGCTGGCTCTCTAACTAGCCCCCACATACACGCATGCACATGCACACACACACCCGCGCACACACCTCCAGCCTTGCGAATGCAGCCTCCTGGTTCTCCTCATGCCAGCTGGGAGCGAGACAGCAGGGGCCTCCCTCCCCCAGGCACCCGGGAGGAAGATCTGGGTTTACACACATTCTGGTGGCCCCAGAAGGCAACCCTCACACAGGTAGGAGAAGTACGTGCTTTGAGTGGGGGGATTTGGATCAAGCCCTAAAGAAATTTGCCTGCAGTCCAAGCCATGCACCAGTGGAGTAGGGTGCCTCACAGGGGGCGGGGGTGAGTTCCCCGTCTGTGGAGGTGTACAGCTGAGGAGAGATGCCTGCTATTCAGAGACACTGGGCGTAGGAAGGGGGTGGCTCTTGAGTCATAACAAGACGACATCAGACTGTGTGGCCCAAGGTACCCGTGGGTTCATAATGGTTTCTAAGGACATTATCTCCTCCTCGCTAAAGCTCTAGTGAACTAACAGGCTGGACAGGCTACAAACAGACCCTGGCTTCCTTCCTATTCTTTCTAGTTATGATGACCCAGTGACGACAAGGGAGGACCCAGACAGACAGACATCCAGGCCACAACCTTGAAGCAGGCCAGGGTATATACATGGTTAAAGCTCAGAGGCCTAGCTGTCAGTACTGGCCATACCTCTGTCAACCTGTGTAATCTTTGGAGAGTTACTTAAACCTCTTTGGACTTCATTTTCTTCAGACTACAAGACTCAAGCAGAGTTCATTAGCCCCTTATTCTAAATACTCACACTGGATCCACCGATCTTGACCAACTGGGCTCTCCTGCCTGGGCTCCATAACTCCCAGAGCAGTCTAAGCAACACAGATGTCAATTCCATGCGATAGAAATATTGTCAGCATCAGAATATGTGTAAAACGCAGCCTGGTTGAGATTTCTCCAGTGTGGGAAAGTGTGTGTTGTTAATGATCACTTCTAGAACCTCTCAGCCTTTCACAGCTTGCAGTGAGGCATGTATCTGGTACTCACTTTAATCCCTGCCAGGGCCTTACTAGAACTCCCCTCACAAGAGGATAAGCAAAGTAGATCTTAGTGAGGTTCCCTTTTACAAAAGATGGGGCCACACAGGGCGGCACCACTCCTAAGTGACAGCTGGGACAGTCTCCAGTTTGATGCTATCTCACTGCTGGGACTTTCTCCATTCTTCTCAGTAGCTTGTCTTGCCTAGAAAAGTGGGAGAAAGGATGACAAGACCTGAAGACGGGAGCGTGGAATGGGGCACTTGGTATGCTCTGGTGTCCCCTCAGGTGGTCTCCGTATGCCTGAAGAAAACCAGCAAGGGCAGGAGGGCGAGCGAGCGGCAGCTGGAGCTGTGTGAGGCGGGGCTACTGCCAAGTGGGTGGGGCTGTGGTAATGGATGGGCTGGGGACTGAGATTTGATGGAGTGACTTGATAAATACATGGAACCTTGGGATGAGTGGTGGGAAGAGAGATCACAGAGAGCACCCCTGTACCGTGCACAGCTGAGGCACACAGACCTGGGAGAGTGCACCTCGGTGATGCACAGGGGACAGATGGCTTCCAGGGGCAGCCTCACAAGTAAGCCTGAAGTGGCTGGAATGCTCTTGAAGGTGTCCGGCAGGTGTGTGCATGTACGGATGTAGAAAAGGATATAATGACAAATACAAAATAAACACCTGCTGCTGGACCAGCAAGATGGCTCATCCAGTAAGAGTGCCGTTGCCAAACCTGACTAAGTTTGATTCTCAGTATCTACATGGTGAAAGTCCCACAAGCTATTCTCTGACTCTTGCATATGTACCAGGATGCATAAGAAGTGAACGGATGAATGTAAAAAATATTTAAACACCTATTGCTAGCTGAGGACTTTCCACGTTCCTGACAAACACACTAGATGGAAAAAGTTCAGTCAAGCACACAGTAGGTGCACACTAAATACAGTTGCTGATACTATGACTACAGCCATCACAATCCTCTCATCCTCATCCTGAGCCAGCCTCCTGACATCGCTATGGAAACACCCTTTTTACAGACAAGAAAACTGAGGCTCACAAGTAAACAAGGTACAGTCTGTGACGCCTCATCCTCATCCGTGCTGAATGATGGTAATGACAGAAAACAGCTTTGGAGATGGCAGTAAGGTGGGCATTATTGAATGAATCTCAGCAAGTCCACAGGCCTGTTGGTACGGAAGAAGCTGGGACAGAACTGCACCAACAGATGGGACCACAAGGGGTGGGTGGTGTGTGAGGACACACTTCTGGGAGTCCCCGTGGGGGCTGAGCAGCTTCAATCGGAGGGATGGACACTGTGTCTCCATTGTCAGGCAGTCAGAGGGCCTTGTGTGGGGACAAATGCTGGGCAGAACTCAAGGTTCTGCGGAAGGCTGGGTATGGCTGAGGGCAAAGCTGGCCTGGAGTGACTGGGGTCATGATCAGTTGGAGTGGACCTGGGTTTAAGACCTTTCTGAAAATACAAAAAGAGGAGATTGACGAAAATTTGGTTAGAGTTATAGATAGGGTGCAGGTCAGGGCATAAAGGACGCAGTCAGACAGCCTGTGTGCTGATGTGCACACATACAGACTTGATACTTAAAACTTAGACTAGCGTGTGATGTGGCAGCCAGAGGCTGGTGTGTCTGGGAAGGTGTGCGGGTGTGGGCGTGTGTACCCACCCAGAAGAGAAGGCAGTGTGTAAGAGGCAAATGAGCCTGAGATGTCTGTGAACCTGGGTTGATGAATTGATAGATGTTGTGTGTCTCTGAGAATAAGGGCTGTCAGTGCTTTGTCAGGGGACCTGGGAGCATTTATGGGCTCTATGGTTCATGTGCTGAAGCAGGGCTCCTGGAGGAAGTCTTTGAGGCAGGCCAGAGGTGGCAGTCTCTCTTGGTGGGGAGTGTGGGTGATGTGCTGCTGGGGAGTATTGTATACGCAGGTGTGTCTGGGTGGATGCCACCAAGCGAGTGGATCAATGTCAGGATGTTTGTGTCGCCGGCAAGGGTGGACAGAACAGAACAGCTGAACCTAAGTGAAGACTGAGCCTGGAGAGACATGGAGGTCCCTGATGGCTATTCCAGTGCTCAGCCCCTTCCTCTCAGGAGCTGTTGGCATGTGGATTCAGCTCTGGCTAAGAAGCAACTCCCCAGCAGCCATGGCCAGCTGATCAGTCCCGCCCACCCCTGTGCGGCTGTGTCTGTGGCAGAGCACACTTCTCTAAGCAGAGATAGGGGACCTCCCACCCGACCCTTCTCCCTGGCTTCAGAAGGAAGTGGCCCCGGCTCTGATGTCTCTAGGTTGGGGTGGGGGAGTTGGGAACAAGTAGCTGAAACACCTACAAAGCAGAAGAGCCTACATGCAGTTAACTGACTAGCTGATTGCCCCTCTCTTTTTCCAGCGGAAGACAGAGGAGGTAAAAACCCTCCCCCAGAAGGAACGCCCAGACACTGGGAAGGTGGACAAGAGGGAGGGACGGGATGACTGGAAGGTCCTTGCCTACCCCACCCACCCACAATATGTGCAAAAAAAAAAAAAAACGAGAGTGCATGAAAGCCGGAAGTAGTCAAGGGGATTGCAGACCCAAGACCCACCCCCTCAGATTTACTTGAGCCTTATAGAACTGGGCAGGATTCCCTTTCACCGTGAGAACAGCAAAAACCAGCCCCTCCCAGCCTGCCGGTTCAGTAAGGCCCGAGATGCCTCTAGTAGGACTAAGTGGGTGACAGCAAAGGCAGCTGTAACAGCTCAGCAGCCCCCCCCCCCCCCGAGCCAAATTTCCTCCAGCGCCCACCAGGGTCCTTGGGCTTATCCTCCATCCCAAAGATCCCAGGGCAGACTGACAGCTCCTTCCTCTGGGGAAGAAGGCTGGGACATGAGAAATAGTCCCCACCTCTTTGGGGTCGGGAGTAAACCCAGAGCCCAGCAGCTTTCTTTCCCCATCCAGTGCTCTATGACCAGAACCCTTCCCGCTGCCCCCAAGTACATTCTTACCCAAGTAGAGGCTCCTCCACTGTTTCCCTCTCTGCCACCCCAGCCTTTCCCAGCAAGCCTGTCTCCTGCCCCTCAGGCCCCCCATCTTGTCCAGCTCTTCCCGATCAAGACTCATCTATGCCTAGAGCATCTTGGCGTCTTCCCCTCTGCTCCCTCCTGATAACCTCCTCTCCCCTTGGCTCCCATCCCCCAGTAGAGCCTTTTCTTCAGTGATTACCCCCAGACCTCCCTCTCCACTTCCCAATCCTCTCTCCAGTCGGCCTCTTCTCCCACGAAAACCAGTGTTTCTCCCCTGCAGACCCTCCAGACCACAACAGCTCGCAGCCTCTCTGACCCATCACTGCTTCCAGCTGCCAACGGCATAGACTGGCGACACCCCCCCCATCTCAGACCCCTGCTCACAGCCCTATGGATGCCCCTTCTTCACAGCCCATCCCTTCCCCCAACGACCCTCCCTCACCCCCTCTCTTCGCCCCAGCTCAGGGCCAATGCCCCTTCCACGGGGAGTCCCCCAATCTTTCCCAGTGGCTTCTCGCTGTCACCCAGCCAGCCCTCTCTGCTTGGCGCCCCCGCCCCCAAATCCATCCTCTCTGCATCCGCCGCCCCCTCCGACCCGCTCCCCTCCCCCGATTGGCTCCCGCCCCCCACCCGTCTCCGCCGCAGCCCCCCCTCCCATACCTGGTTCTAGGG